>BQNB010036490.1:0-50084 GCA_026074375.1 Tanacetum coccineum | reverse complement strand
AGTACGTTGACTTTCTACTTAGCAGTACTTTGACCTTTTGCTTAGCAGTACGTTGACCTTTTGACTGGTATTTCCCAACATCTTTGGAACACCTGGTTCCGAAATTGGAATGTGGGTAACCGGAGGTGGGATTTGAGCGGTACTTTCTTGGAAATTAGATTGCTCCTTATCCGTTGTCTCCTCGGTTTCTCGTTCCACTGCCTTTTAAGGAGAAGGATTAGTAGGAATCGAGGGTCCCTTGTAAGCAACACCACTTCGAGTAGTGATTGCTTTCATCTCACCCTTTGGGTTTGGAATAGTATTACTCGAAAGAGTACCCGAAGTTGAGGCTTGGTTCTGAAACAATCCACAAATCATGTTTTGCAAATTATTTTGAAAGGTAGTTTGTTGATTCATCATGACGGCTTGTTGAGATTTTATCGTGTTTTGAATTTCATTCTTAAGGTCTCCTTTCAACGAGTTGATTTGATTTTGCATGTTTCTCAACATTTGATCGTTATTTCTCTTGTAACTCAAAAAATCATTTGAAAACTCTTGTTGAACTTGATTATTAGGCACTTGAAAAGGTTGGTTTTGAAATCCTTGATTTTGAAAATTCGAAGCATGATTATTTTGAGCTTGAAAACCTTGATTACCATGAAAATTATTTCCCCGATTAAAATTATTCCCTTGACCTTGATTTTGATTAAACCTATTTTGACCATTGTTTTGCACCGGAGCAAAACCTGGTGGTGCCATTTGATTACTAACACGGTTCGGAGGGTTAACTTGATTGTAAGTACCCGTAGTCGCACAAACACTAGCTTGATTGTTATCGGTAGTCGGACAATTATACCAAGAATGGGCACCACCACAAGTAACGCAAGTTTCCTCAACCGCTTTAACCGGAGCGGGAGTGACAACTTTCTTAGAAACAATCTCGACTAAGGTCGAAAGTTGATCCGCAAGCTTATCAATTCTCTCATCCGTCTTACTATAAAGTAGCATTCATACCTTACGAAAGCATTTTGATCATTACTGAATAAATAACGGACTTTGATTTATTCCTCAATTTATGTTAAAAAGCCTCTCTAGTCGTTTTACTCAAAAGATTTCCACCCGCCGCGGCATTTAAGGAGTCTTGTTCATTCTCGTTTAAACCGTTGTAAAAGGTATCAACTTGAGTTAACTCCGTAAATCCGTGATGAGGGCAAGCTCTAAGCAACTCCTTAAATCGTTCCCACGCTTCACTAAAAGTCTCCTCGAATTTTTGTGTAAATCGAGAAATTTCATTCTTTAAGTGAGTGGTTTTTGAAGGAGGGAAAAATTGATTAACGAACTTGGTAACGAGATCTTCCCAAGTTAAGATTGAGTTGGTCGGTTTCCTTTCCGAACCAAGTTTTTAGCGCTCCCTCAACGCATATGGAAACACATAAGCTTAATCACATCGTTAGGCACATTCCTAAACGTAAAGTCGAGGAATCCTTTTGAAACCATTAATATAGAGCAGAGATTTTCACTCTCACGACCGTAAAATGGGTTGGCTTGAACCAACTGAAGCAAATTCGTCTTAATCTCAAAATGATCCGCATTGATTTCTGGTAAAACAATAGCTTCTCCGTACCCTTCCGTGGGGGCACGGAGTAGCTCTTCCATGGTACGTTCTTCCATTTCAACAATAGTTCAAATCTCGGGTTTGACTATGTTAGAAACTTGTCTTTTCCGACGTTTTGGAATTGTGACGTTTGAATTTTTAGGATAATTAGAACGTCTAGTGCGCATGCACTATTTAAAGAAAATAGAAAAATAAAAATAAAAATTGGTTTTTTTTTCAAAAGTTTATTCACAATCTAATTTTAACGGACAACGAGAAAGACACCTTGAACCAAATAATCAAACTTACTTCACGGTAGCTCTTATAAATTTTACTTTTTAAGGTGAGTCGTATTTCGTAAGTGACACAAATGGTAAGTTTTTAAATCTTTTATTCGAGTTGGGAACTTATTGATGGATACTACCTCAATTGAAGGTATTATTTGTTGGTGTTCTTTTACCAACTTTGTAACTTTTTAAATTCACAAATTAACTAGAAAAATTGAAAGATCAAATATTTTTGTATTTTTCTTTTTAATCTTCTACTTATACTAAAAAGAAAAGAAAAATATTTTTTACTTTTGATTTTTTTAATTTTTTTAATTTATTTTTGATTTTCTTAAAAGCGTAACTTTCGAAAACGAAAGGTTCTCCAAATCACGATCGACAAATTTCAAACGAGAGAATCTTAATCACAAATCCCCGGCAACGGCGCCAAAAATTGATTGAAGCAATCTTATACATGTAATAATAAAATATAATATGAAAGAAAATTATCAAACTACCCTTGAGGACAAAGGTAGTTAGAAAAATCACACGATAATATATATAATATACGTATATTAACCGGGAAGTATGATTCCCGGGTCGTTTCCCCAACGATTTATGAAATTGAGACCACGTTTGTTGTTCAGACAATGATTTGAATTGGAAATAAAGATTGATTTGATTATCTATTTCTACGAATTAAAACAATTAAAATAAGAAAATGATAACAATTAAGCATGAAAACAAATAACGGGAAATCAAACTTTAACTAAAAACGCAAAACGGGAACCCTAAATGGTAATTAAAATCCCTAAATTTCCAAAATTAAACCTAAATTGAATTTATCTTTTTAAATAGACTCTAATTGACTAAAAAGTAAGTTTAAAGAAAACTAGAACAAAAACGGAGTTGAAATGAGCTTAAAAACACGAAAAATGTAAACGGGAACGAATCCCGTTCTTTAAAAAAAATGAAATTTTGCAAATTAAACCCTACGAAAGCAAAACTAATTTTCCTAGAAACTTTCACGACAAAGAAATGTTCTAAATAAAGAATTAGTATTTTTTGATTATTTTTCTATTTTTATGATTTTTTAAAGTTTTAATAAAAAATAAATGTTTAAAAATACTAAACTAATTATAAAAATTCTGAAAAAATTACAGAAAATAGCTTGAACTAATAAGAACTTAGGAAAAATAAGCTTGATTACATAGCTTATCGAATAAGCTGTGTAAAAAGCTTAAACAGCTTATTGTGCTAAAAGGGGGAAAACGTGTACAAGTATTAAACTTTGTAAACCTATAACGAAAAAGACCCCAGGGCACGATGGTAGTAAGTGTGTTGTGTTGTGCGTTTATAAGGATTGTGGATGTTGAGGTCGGGGGTTCGAGCCTTGCTCACCCCCGATTTCCATCTTCCCCTTTTTTTTTAATTTTTGAAAATTTTTAAAAACAAAGTTTTAGAAAAGCTGAAAATAAGCACTTTTAATAAAAGAAACTATTTTTAAAAAGCCCTAAATAAGCTGTAAAACAGCTGAAAACATGACAGAACTACTTAACTTTATTTTTGGTTTTTTAGAAAACTTAAGTACTCAAAAAGCTGAAATAAGCTAAAAGTAGAGCTAAATAAGCAATATTTATTCTAAGACTAACCTAATAAGTCAATGTGGACAGAAATAAGCTCAAGATACAAGCAATAAGCTGGGAATTCAAAATAAGCACTTGCTAAAACTATGAAACCAAACAGACCTTAAGCTACTTTTGAACTAATTTTTCAATAAGCAAAAGAGACTTATAAGCAATCTAGCTTATTCCATCTTAAACTATGACCTAAGGGCTACTAGAAACTACTCTTAAAAATTATTTAGAAATTCAAAAGCTTGAAGAAAAAGCTAAGTGAAAATGGCCTTTTAACTCAATGCCAGCTGAGTTTTCTTAGTTAAAATGACAAAAAGCTAAATTGCAGCTAAAATTCAGATATTAAAATAAGCTTTTTAAACAAAATTAAGACTTGACCTATGTAAAATGACCTAAAAGCTACTTGACCTTTAAAAATTAGACCCTAATTTCTAAATTTAATCTCTGATATTCAAACTAGAAAGTGGCATTTTATTTTTTAAGTTGCTGATGCATCTGGTTATTTTAGCCAAGACTTAATACCAACAAGTGCAGACCTAAGAACTTGTATTCTACACTTTTTAAACACAAAAGTAACAAGAAAATAAAACTAATGCAAAAACTAGAAGAAATCTAAACCTATTATGCAGAATTAGACTAACAAAATTATTATTTATAAAGAACTAACTAATGAAAACTTGATTGACCCTAATCTAACTTATGAAACTAGATTAAACAGACTTAAATGAGAGATCAGATCAAACTTCTCAAGACCAATTGGCCACTAACAGTATTAACTTGTTGTTAATACTGTTATGCCAAACACTCCTTTAAACAACTTAAAATCCAATTCAGTCTATCAACTATAGATTTGATGATCAGAACTTCAATACCAGATAACAAATAGCTTATGACAAACCTAATGATCTTATATTAATAAGCAAATAAGCCAGAGATAAAGAACTAAGAACTATGCTAATATTTTTTGGTTTTTATTGATTTATAAGACAAAAAAGTGAAAAACTAAGATTTACACTACTAAAGCTAAAAACAGATGATAAAATATGATCAATAAGCACTATGAGATAGAATTAAGCACAAATAAGCTAGACTATAACCATATGCAAAATTAAAGCTAAGATACTTGAAAATTAAAGGAAACTTACAAAAGCCTTAGCTAAACAAAGGCAATAGTGCTCAAAGAGCATTCAACAGCTCTAGCTTATCACAAGGATAAGCTAGTAAGGTCCTATGAACTCATCCATGGCTAGTTCATCATCCAAAAGCTCAAAATCCATAAAGCAAAGGTAATTAACTGATTTTAATAGTTTAAGTATATAAATGATCAATTGAGCTCAAATATAGGCTTAGAGACTTAGATGAGCTTATGAAGAGCTTTTGAGAGCTTATTAGTGATTTTGAGAGCTTATAGAAGAGTAGAGTAAATAAAAACAGATTTTATAAGGTGAACTTTAATTTTATTCATTAAAAACAGATTACAAAGCTAGAAATTTAAACTACAAAAGCTTAATAAGAAATTACATTTAAAAAGAAAGTTACATAAGCTAAAATTCTATAAGCTACTAAAACTTAAAAACGGGGAAAAAGAAGATAACATGATGTGTGTGAGTGTAAGGGGCTTTTATAGCCTGCAAATGAAACTTCTAGGCCATAGCCACGCTTCTCAATCCTTTTGATCTTGTCCTTTCATTCTTCCAATCATTTGATCTTGATTCTTGTCCGTTGGATCAACTTGGTGAGCACACGGATTGCCAACGTGGCATTTCGTGTGTCAGAGCACTTGTGCTTCTTTTGTGAGCATTTTAGTACAAATCCCACTTGATTGGTATGTTTTCTCCTTTGCCCGCTGTCTCTCTTTGGGAATTGGGCCAATCAAAGCTCCTCCAGGACTTTTTTCTTTGCCATGCCAGTCACTTGATACTTAATTGCATAGTTGCCATAACCTTTATTTTTTCATTACCCTTTGTTTTGAGCCCGAGGTAAATCGAAGAAGAAGATAAACAGTAACAACCACCTTTCGCGTGTTTTTTACTTATAAAGGAGTACGTTTGATTTTTTTTTCTTTGACCCGGGGTAATACTTGTTTTGACTTTGGGCTTATGTAAGGGAATGAGCCATGGGTGAAAGGGATTGGGCCAAGGGTTGTTTGGGCTTGGTTATAGGTTAACAGGTTGTTTGTGTTTAGGTTATTATAAAGAGATAACGAGTGTTATCTCTTTATATTAAAGAGTTAACACCGTTAGGGCTTAGGGATTATTTATGAAATTAGGTTTAAACTATGAGGGCTGTTTTGGGTGATTTTGCGAGTTTTGTCTTCATGTAGTTGACTAATATTGACCAAGGGTTGACTTTTGTTGACCATTGATAGCATTCTCCCGGCTCTTGTATACTCTTTATCCGTTCCCGCCGTATCGTGTTTGGCCCGGCTTTTGACCAGTTTTTTCTTAATGATTTCTTGCTATATCCATACTAACACAATCACAAAAAGACAAAACAAGCAATATACAAGCATTTTAAGCACAATTTTGTCTTTTAGGGTTATTTTTGATATAAAACGGATATATGTTTTCACACATATCATCCAGCAATGTCTAAGAGTAGGGTGGTTAAAATTACAAAAAAGGAAAATTTTTCGAAATGTTGTTTCCCTCCTAACGGCGGTCCCTTATTGTTGGTCGGTCCCTTATATGTAAGGGGGTAGCCTGATATATAAGGGGGCCATTTTCTGGAGGGAGCAGAGTTTTTCCAGTTTTTTTCAATTTTCGAAATATCACACATTTTATCAACCAAAAACAACTTATCATTAAGCAACATTTTCATCCATCATTTAATCTAAGATGTATAGGTAATACTTCAAGATGATCCATATAAGAACATAATTTTCAACTAGCAAAGCATTTAATGGGATATAAAAATATTCTAAATCTATCCTAACATACGCAAGTTATCAGGTATTGTTTTAATTCGGGGGGGGGGGGGGG
Source organism: Tanacetum coccineum (assembly GCA_026074375.1). Classification (NCBI taxonomy): domain Eukaryota; kingdom Viridiplantae; phylum Streptophyta; class Magnoliopsida; order Asterales; family Asteraceae; genus Tanacetum; species Tanacetum coccineum. The sequence continues at coordinate 43,627 of BQNB010036490.1, read as the reverse complement.
GGGGAATTCTAATTAAAGAAAGATTAATATAAAGCAATAATAGTAATAATAGTCACTAAACATTGTGCCAACATCTATCTTCACGTTCCTTTATCGCCTCATCTTGTTCTTCAAAGGTTTGTCCAATTGACTTTAACACATCCCGTGTGGCATCTTCGTTGTTGGTTTGAAGAATTTGGTTTCGGATGAGAGTTGTTTTAAATCATAATTTTCATGATGAGGGTTTTGATGACTCCAAGACATGTTTGACGAGGAAGAGACATTTTGAGACGGAGGGAAGGGATTGAATAGAGACTCATTATCATTATCTTCGACAATGTCATCGATGGAGAGATGGAAAGGTGGATTTTGAGTGTTAGAGGAGGAACTAGCATTTAAATCACGGTGTGTCTTTTCTTGCCACATATCTCGTGGGATTATGCCTCATAGTGAGGAGCGAGCGGATACATGACTCGATCATATGAGAGATAATGATCAAAAGCTAGCTCGGGAGAAACTGACACAACGTGTTTGAATAACCTAGTCAAAAGCATACCATAAGGTAAAAGTTCCTTAGGTTTGAATCGAGTCTTTTCCATTCTTATTGAGAATGAAAAATGCTATGTTTTATATGGAGTGATTCTCAATGCAATAAAGCAATGTGACAAAGACACGAGAACCACGTAGACATGATCCTTAATGAACTCCCTGACAAAAGACTTTCAGGAATATCTCAACCAAGGTTCATATGTGTTTCGAAAAAAAAAATATCTCTCGGGTTAAAATTTTGTTTTCACCAACGATAATGGTTTCTTTATTTTTGGTACAGGTTTCTTGTCCTTGTCGTGGAATTTGAATGTGAGACTTAATGACTCTTGGAGTTGGAGGTTTGGTTTTATAAAGACCTTTAGTCGGAACACTTACCGATAAATGATCAAGTGACCACATTTTAGTGATAGAGGCTTGACCTTTGAATGGATTTTTTAGGATTTGACCAAATTCCTCAAGAGTGAGGGAGAATGGCTTGTTTTAAATGACAAAATTGACAACGAATTGACCATTAGAATTATTGGTGAAGGTGAGTTGACAATAAAACTCAAGAACAAAATGAGGTATAATTTGTTCGTTGATGTCCAACAAACAATCAAAGTTGATTGACCTAAAACTTAGACACGAATAATGACTTTCATGCTTTTGAAATTAGGGCAAACGACCCTTCCCCTCATGAAAAAGATCGGTTTTCAATATTTGCCATATGTTTCGCATTTAGTTTGATTAAAGTCAATTTGATATTGAGGTATGATAGTTCATGTTTTGATTAAATAGAGCGGTAGCACGAGGCATTATCACCTAAGGTAAATTTAACAAGATCATATATTAATCACTTATACTTGTTTTTATGTTTTGAGTTTGTGCCTAGTGTGTGCCTATATGCAACAAATTTGAGTGATAATGATTACGCGATGTAAATAAAAATCCAAGAGTTTAGACCCAAAAAACGCTCCCTTAAGATTTGATTTTGCTCATCCAACAACAATTCGAAAATAATATGAGTTATGTATCTCGAAATTTGTTCATGAGATCATTATGCATGTGTTTAAAAACGTTTTTAGATTGTATTAACAATGCAAAACAACAATTTTATTGTGTTCCTAAAGTGAGTGATTTTGAAAATAAATTGTGTTTTGCTCACAAACAAATAATTTTTGTCAAACCTATCAATGAGTAGGGCAAATCTATATCTAACGGGAAAGCATATAGTTATACATTGTATCCTAGTGGTTTCAATTGAACAAAAATGAAAAATACCCAATTTCAATTTTTGGTGTTCATCATGAACCCTAGACTCAAAATGAAAGAAATAGTTGAAATGACTTACAATTGATGATCTTAGAGATGTTAGGGATGATTATTTTGTAAGATTTGATCTTGAATTTTAAGTTTTAATGGTTGATTTTGAAGTTTTGGTGATTTGGGTGTGTTTGTCGCACTTTATAAAAGGGGTGGTTTTGTTTTTTTGTGTTTTGGAAAAATTTGTTTAAGGTGTACATATAACACTTCAGCTCCTAAACAGTGGTCCATATCTCTTGGCGGTCCCCAATATATGGGGGCCGCCTATACGGGGGCCGCATTCAGGCATGATTTTTTGACTTTGTTTTTTTTACACAAATTGACTAAAGGATGACAATTCAATTTTGCATTTCCACAACTTAAACATGTTTCAAGTACTTCAGATGAAGTATTTTAAGTTGTCCACACACGGAAGAGACCACAGGACAAGAATTGAGACAGAATAGAGAGATGCGAACTCAAAATGATTTTATTTTTTATGGAAAGGTGTTTCTAGTCATTCCTCAACCAAGACGTAGATAGTTTAAACGATTCACGTTAAGAGGTTTAGTGAGAAAGTCGGTAATGTTGTCGATGACGGAACATTTATCGTTAGATATGTGTCCTTTTTGACATTATCACGGAGGAAGTGTGACGAAATTCGATGTGTTTGGTACAAATGTTGCACTGGGTTTTTGCTAAGGTCAATCTCCTTATGATGGTCGCACACTATTGGAACGTCGTTGAGAGTCGTACGTCGTAGTCGAATAGGAGCTTGTTCATCCATAGTGCTTTGTTGACATGCCCTTTCTGTGCTGTACTATTGGCTTCGGTAGTGGATATAGCAAGAGCGTTTGTTTCTTCGAGAACCAAGATGTCCAAACACATCCCACGAACGTAACAAATACGCAAGTGCTCTTTTGGTCCATATAATACTCCGCATGATCTGATCGGCATATACTAACTGATCTATGCCGGTCCCCTTAGGATACCATAATCCGAAGTCGTAGTGGCCTTATGTATCAGAAGATATGCTTAACCCTTCAAGGTGAGAGTTTTGGGAGCCATCTGGAAGCGGGCACAAAGCAGACACTAAACAGATACGGCCTACTGCCATTAGGTATAAAAAGCTACCTATCATGCCTCGAATATTTGGTACTTCTACCGACTTACACACTCTTTCACTTTCGTGAGTTTATTGATCGGAGGACATGGGGTTTTCATTGGTTTTTAGAATCTTCTAGTACCAAATTTTCTTAAGCATTTCTTTAATATACTTAGATTGATTAAAGAATATACCATCTTCCATTTGTTTAATTTGTAATCCAAGGAAGAAGTTAAGTTCTCCCATCATGCTCATCTCGAACTCGTCATGCATGATTTTGGCAAATTCATCACACATGTCTTGACAAGTTGAACCGAATATAATGTCATCGACATATATTTGAACAATGATGAGATTTGAACTTTTCTTCTTAGTAAAAAGAGTATTATCTACCATTCCCATTTTATATTCATGTTTAATAAGAAAAGCTTTTAATCTATCATACCAAGCTTTGGGTGCTTGCTTAAGACCATATAAAGCTTTCTTTAATTTATAAACATGATCCGGTTTTTCAAAATCAATGAATCCTGAAGTTTGTGCCACGTAGGTAACCGGGAGCCCAGCGTTTAAGAGAAAGAGGCATGGTGTCGGAGGCTTGTGGGGGGTGGGGGGGTTTTGGTGGTTCATTGCATTTACGAGGTTCCGACTAGAGTGGTTTTACACAGAGTATATTTATACACTACATCACATCGCAAGCCTCCAGAGCTGCGAGAATATTCTAATAGCGACGCCTCCGAGTACTGAGTGTGCATCCGGAGTATAATTTTCATCATAATTGATGCCCTCTTGTTGGTTGTAACCTTGCAACTAACCTTGCCTTATTTCGAGAAACAATATCGTTCTCATCTAACTTATTTCTAAACCACTCCACTAGTTCCATATAATTGTCATAATCTTAGGTTTGTGGAACTAACTCCAAACGTCGTTAGCAATGAATAGATTTAACTTATTCTTGCAATGTCGACTACCAACTTTCGTATCCTAAGGCTTCATTTACATTCTATTTCTATTAAAATAAACAATAAAAGTTTGCTTGGTTTGGTTTGTGATCTAAGGGTTCTTTGGTTAAGGTTTCCTATGACATTTTCTAAGGGATGGTTCCTAGATTCCTTAATATTGACTATTTCGTCAATCTCTAGAGTTTCATCCTCAACGTCGTTTTCTAGGTTTTTCTTCGATGTCCAAATCGCTTCTTCTGCATCTAGGTCACATCCACCAAGAGTGATGCCTTTAGAGGTGGAGGAGTTTCATCGAACGTCACATTGAGTGATTCTTCGATTTTCCTAGTGTGTTTATTAAGAATGATATAGGCTTTACTATTTTGGGAGTAACCTAAAAAGACACCTTCGTAAGACTTTGGGTCGAACTTGGTAAGGTAGTCTTTAGTGTTTAGAATGAAGCATTTGCTTCCGAACACTCTAAAATAATCAAGAGTAGGTTTCCTACCTCTCAAGATTTCATAAGGTGTTTTTTCCAAGGAGGCTCTACTAGGATTTCGTTAAAAATAAAGTTGAAGTATCTACGGCATACACCAAAACTTTTGGGGTAACGATTGTTCGTTCAACATAGTTCTACTTATTTCTTGAAGTGTCCTATTTTTCCTTTCAACCACGCCATTTGATTGAGGAGTGCGTGGAGCCGAGAAGTTGTGAGTAATACCGTTGGTATTACAAAATTCTCCAAATTGCACTTCATTATCAAATTCTCTACCGTGATCAGTTCTTATTGACACTATTATACATCCTAGTTGATTTTGGATTTTCTTACTATCGCCAAGTATATCTAGAGTAGTCATTTACTATGACTAAGGTGTAACGGTTTCCTCCGTAACTCCGTACAGCGATGAACCAAAAGATCCATGTGGAGAATTCTCAGCATCTAGTCGTTGAGACTCAAATTCCTTAGCATAGTGACTAGCGTGAGCTTTTTTTCCATCTTGCAAGCACACAAAAATGGTGATCAAACTTAAGCCTAGGTAAGTTTCTAACCAATTCCTTAGAAGCTAACGATTAATGAAGACAAGCATATTTGCGTGACCTAATCTCCTATGCCACAAAGTGGAATTTTCATCAATCGTGCTAGACAAATTTGATCCTTATGCGTATTCCTAACTTCATCACGTATTAGGCCTTTCTTCTCTAATACCTCTACATATACTTTACATTCTAGTGATTTCACTATCATGGTCAGAGAAAGTTACTTTACACTTATATCACATATTGTCCATCTAATTGTTATCACATGTTCTACATTATCTATTTTGAGAGAGTCATTAGAAATCGTACCTTTGCTAAAGATGTTACCGCGAAGATTACTACCAAAAATTACATTACCCCCATTGTATGCGTTGTAAGTGGAGAAAGCTTTCGATTGCCCGCATATGTTTTGGAGATCGCTATCCTTTGATCCATTCATGCGGGTTTCCAAGTCCAAGGCATATCTATTTAAATAAGACAATAACTCAAACATTTGGTCCCCAATATCTCATGGGACCAAAGTTGTTAGTGCTAAACATCCCTTGCATTTGATGCAATTGGTTGTGATGTGGAAATGGAAGACACATTTCCCATGGCATATAACTTTGATGAGGAAAGTTATTGCAAGTTACGGGAAAGCCATGAGGTTGGTTTCGTTGACCAACGTTCCTTTTGGGTTGCGGTGTTTTGGCATGATGATAATTATTATTGACTCTTCTAGGAGGTGGAGTTTTTGATCTAAAGTTTGGTTTTGAAAATCCAACTCTGGGTTTTGACAAAGGCTTATAGAATTGTTTAACTTCATTGTCACTAGCAACGCGAACTTTAGCTTTGTTTACAATTATGTGTTTTGGTCTAGGACCCAAAATAGATTTTTGAAAAGACACACTTTGCCCAGATTCAGGCGTTGCTGGTGGCGGTCCCATAATTATTTTGGGGGCCGTCTGGGTACTTTGGGGGCCGCCCACATTTATGGGACCTCTATCAGAGGACACATTTTTCTGAGCTTTCACAAATTTTATTTCCTTAGTTCCACTAGATGATGATTCAAATGAATTAAACCCTAAACCTAATTTATCACCGGAGGGTTTTTGACTACTTAATATTTCATTTAAGCAATGTGTACTCTTTTCAAATTTATTTAATCTAGCGGATTCTTTTTTGAGTTTTTCATTCTCAATTTTAAGAGATTGGCAAATTGTGCATTCGAGATCAACTCCCTCGTTTTTCTCAAGTGTGGACAATTTATCTTTTAACTCTCTAATTTCCTTTTCTAAGATATTTCTAGTGTTCTTTAATCTTTTGTTCTTAGTGATTATCTTTAGACTTATTTTGCATAACTTATCATATTCGTTGTCTAAAGCTAAATCATCAATTGATGAGTTTTCATCACTAAAGTAAGATGATTCAGAACATACCTCACTTGATGCATGAGCTACAAGACAAGTTTCATTTTTGACCTTCTCATCATCTTCTTCACCGCTATCGCTCCAAGAGCCTCCGACAAAAGCTCTTTGGTTCTTATCTTTCGGTGGTTTTGGACATTCTCCAATAAGATGATTCGGGTCGCCGCATCTAAAGCATTTTCTATCATTTTTACCGTTCTTATCATCACGGCTTCTTTGGAACGTCTTTTTGTCGTTCCGAGGTTGTCTCACGAATCTACCTCTTCTTTTAAAGAACTTCTTGAAGTCTCTTACCGCCATGGCATATTCTTCGTCTTCACTCCCGGAAGTCGAACACTCTTCATCACTAGATTCTTTCTTAGCCTTTAAAGCAAGAGATTTCCTTTCAACTTTTGCTTTGACTATTTCAGAATCTTTCTTGATGATCATCTCATGGACTTTAAGGTTTCCAATGAGCTCATCAAGAGATAGTGATGTTAAGTCTTTCGACTCTTCAATTGCCGTGACCTTTGCTCTCCATTTAGGATGTAGAGCTCTAAGAAACTTCCTTACGTAGTTCTTACTAGAATAACCTTCATCAAGAGCTTTAAGACTAGTAATAATAGTATTAAATCTAGCAAAATCACTATCTATAGATTCGTCTTCGGAAATGACGAATTGTTTATATTGTTGAATCTCATAGACTTTAAGGTTTCCAATGAGCTCATCAAGAGATAGTGATGTTAAGTCTTTCGACTCTTCAATTGCTTTTTGCCGTGTTACACATGAAAATTTCGATTCATATTCTATTTCCTTCCCTTCTCTCTTTGGCAAAGCATTATAAAAAACCATTTATTTGCTTCATTATTTTTTTCGCAAGTCTTCTTTTAAGTTCATCACTTTGTTTTTCAAAAGGGAAAACCTCATCAAGTTTGGTTTTCGAATTTTGAATAATGGAGTTTGGGAAAGGGGGGGGAACGGCATGGGGTGGGAGGATGGTAAGTGGAACGAGTGGGGGGGGGTGGGGGGGGGGGGCGGGGCGGGGGGGGGGGGATGGGGGGGGGGGGGGGGTGGTGGAAGGGGCGGGGGGGTGAGTGTTGTGTTGTTTGTGGTCGGGGGATAATCTGAGGTATAGGTTTTGTCTGAGTATCGTGGGAGGTGCTGTGTGGAGTATGTTGTGTTCTCTCTGGGGAGTGGGTGATGGGTGTGGTGGGGTGGTTTGTGGTTAGTAATTTAGGTGTGTGTTTGATTCGGTATAACATCAAAGTACGATTAACAAAATCGAGATCCAACGGACATGGATATTCTACTACAATCTTCTAATCAAATACCAACTATTTAATACTAATCGCTTTTCCAAAGAAGTAGTGGTGGTCTTTTATTTTGTCATAATTATACGCTAACATATTCTAAAGATACTTTGTCTGTGGTGAAGATAAAATTCCGATAGTAATTTCTGAAAATTTGTCCTTAGCTTGACTAAAATGATAGGCGACAAGACTATATTCTTACACCGAGCTTGAGTGGCAGTCTGGCTCCGTCTGATATCTTTATATTACTGATGTGGGGTGGGGGTAGGGGTTGCGGGATGTTACTGAAATAGCATATTAGGTTTTAGGTAATACTCTCCACTTTCTCTTCTTATAATTTATAGGTAATTTCTAAACGCAATATACAATAAAAACATAATCAATAAAAAAGTTACAATTAATAACTATGTCGGTACAGTATATGGCCATGCTTAGATATTTATGGGACTTTTAAGTGAGTCTTAACTCAGTATGCTTTGTAGACTTGATCCGACAAGTAATTTATATTATATGTAACTATCCTATAAATTATAATTGCTAATTATTGATTCTAAAAAGGTAATGAGTTACAAAAACACAATAATTAAACCAATGATACATTAAAATCGAGCAATATTAAGAAGTAGTATACAAACAAGAATAAATTAAGCATTAATATATTTTTCTCCTTAGTCCTCCCTCATTTAGTTGCTTCCTTTCTTTTCTCCCTTCGCCCCTCCTATTTTCTTTTAGTATCGATTAAGCAAATAATATAAGGATCAATTTACCACACAAATATATCCGCCCATACTACAATCTAATTTCTAGTATCATATATTGGGTGGGGTCTGTGGGAGTGTATTTGGGTTTGGATGGGTGTGGTATAGGTGTTCGGTAGGCTGAGGGGATGGTGCTGGCGGGGAAGTTTATAACTTGTAGATGGGGGGGGGTGGGGTATGGAGATGGAGGGTTAGTTTAGATGTGTTAGGTAATACTGAGAAGGTAAGATGAGTAAGTGGAATATTGCGTTGCAAGACAAATTTTAGTCCCTTTAGGCTTATTTCCTGACATCACTCATCCCACTATAAGACCGATAATGTATATATTCCTAGCCCAACTCAGTGCACCCCACCGTCACTCTCTGCTCCACACACCCACACTCACAAACAACAACCCACACCTGCCCAACAACTCCACAACCACACCTCCATAATATACTACCCTCCTCTATACCTTCCTCCCTCCTCGGTATCTATCTCTCTCTCTCGGCGCAAAGCTCTCGTCTACCCTTCATAGTACCTATTTATCACAACCGGACAAACCACTGCAGGTCATTATTTTCACCACTATATACTTTCACTTCATAGTTCAAGAAAATTACCACCTGAGCCACCCACACAAGCCCCACCCACACTCGACCTCCGCCCTTCCCCCCCAAAACCCCTCCCCCACAACTTACCTCAAACTTACTCCCCTAGTCCCCATCGCAAATCCCAAATCGGAATCCCAGAATCTCACTGACTACCTTTTTATCATCCATCATCGCGACAAATGGTTATACATCATCCCAACCACTACCGACGCACTTCCTTCCCCCCCCCACACACCCCCAAAATCCACATCTCCAAACCAACATCCCGATTACACCTATACTCCAGTCTATCTTCCACTTCCTAGCCCCCATTACCACTAACGATCCACCCCAAGCTTCTCGTCCAATCTTTTCTCACCCAAGATGCCTCCCCTTATTCATCCTAAACCGGGGGGGGGGGAGGGGGCGAGGTATTAATAATCCCCCACTACAAAATCACCCTAACCAGCACACTTCACCACATACCTCCTCAACCCCAACCCCACGTCATCACAAACCAACCTCGCTGCGGGAGGCTAGCGAGGGAACGACAGATCGAGTGGTTCGTGGGCGACCTCGCGGCACGTATGCGTTACGTCGCGCACGCTAGCCCACCTCGCTCCGAGACCGGTGTCCGCCGGACGGGGTTTTGGGTTGGGGTGTGGGGGGTGGGTACTGAGGGGGGTGGTTTGTTTGCGAGTTGGGGGTTGTTCGTGTATGAGGTTTTGTTGGTGGGTGGCGGCGAGATTGGGGAGCGTCTCTGATACGGCGAACAAGGCCTCTCTGGAGGCGACGATTCGACAACACTCTAGACGGCAGGGGCCTGGTTTCACTTGCGAGTTACCGTGGGTGGCAGTGTAGGACGCAGGTCAGTGCGACAGGTGACTGTGGGATTCATCTGGTTCGATAGATAGATGTGTCGCGGTGCAGTGGGTTTGGTTATAGAGTATGAACAGATAATAGCTCGAGTGTATCGTAGTATTATCTTACGACGACAAGGAGTTGATGTGGGAGAACTGTTGTCGTCGAGGATATGGTGTTGGCTTGTTGTGTATAGAAGTGGAAGGTAGAGTAGCTGTCTATGGTTTCTTATAGCTGCGAACTTTGTTATAATCCAACATCGTCAGAGTTGCTCTGACGTGCCAGACCACTATATAATCTTGTGTCTTGTTTTGGTGTTTCTATCCTTATCCTTTACATTATTAATAAAAGTATTGAGTTATCTAGTTTTATTTAGGATAGTTATTGCGTGTTCATATAATGATTGGTTAAACATATAACTCGGATTAAACATATTTGAAAGTAAACTTTAAAACGTGTAAACAATTCAACCCCCCCCCCCCCTAATGGTATTCAGCGAGCCAGCCGAACTCAAGATTTTAAAATATATTGTATTTTAAAGCTTGGATCGATCTAATGGTTCCGACCAAACTAGAATGACGATTTATGCAAAGACCCCACTACTTTTTGAAAGCGATAGTTTTTATTTATAGAAAAATAGATTCGAGACAAGATGTTTAAATCAAAAGATCTAGATCTTTGGCTGTTAGTTATTAATGGTGATTTTCAACCCATTATTCAAAATTCGGAAACCAAACTTGATGAGATTGTCCCTTTTGAAAAACAAAGTGATAACTTAAAGAAGACTTGGCGAAAAATAATGAAGCCAAAATGGTTATTTATAATGCTATTGTCCAAGAAAAGATATGAAAGAATTTCATTGTTGTGACACGGCAAAGAAATTTGAAAACACAGTTAATTACCCATACAAGTAATAGTCAAGTCAAAGATAACAAGATCGACCTTTTGGTTCAACAATATGAACAATTCGTCATTTCCGAAGACGAATCTAAAGATAGTGCTTTATGCTAATTTGATACTATTAATACTATACTTAGAAGCTCATGATGAAGGTTATTCTAGTAAGAACTACGTAAGGAAGTTTCATAGAAGCTCTACATCCTAAATGGAGAAAAGGTCACAGCAATTGAAGAGTCGAAAGAGATATTAACATCACTATCTCTTGATGAGGCTCATTGGAAACCTTAAAGTCCATGAGATGATCATCCAGAAAGATTCCGAAAAAGTCAAAGCAAAATGTTGAAAGCAAATCTCTTGCTTTAAAGGATAAGAAAAAAGCTAGTCGATAAGAGTGTTCGACCCCGGAGTAAGCATAATACTACCAGGACTAATATTGTTCTACCAGCAGGAATAACTTTTGTTCTGCCAGCACTAACTATAACATTATCCTTACCAGTAGGAACTATATACCTACCAGCAGGAACTTTTACTCTACCAGTAGGAACTACATACCTACTAGTAGTAACTATCTATTACAAAATTCCTAACACGAAGAATATGCCATAGCGGTAAGAGACTTCAAGAAGTTCTTTAAAAGAAGAGGTAGATTCGTGAGACAACCTTGGAACGACAAAAAGACGTTCCAAAGAAGCCGTGATGATAAGAACGGTAAAAATGATAGAAAATGCTTTAGATGCGGCGACCTGAATCATCTTACTTTAGTGATGAAAACTCATCAATTGATGATTTAGCTTTAGACAACGAATATGATAAGTTATGCAAAATGAGTCTAAAGATAATCACTAAGAACAAAAGATTAAAGAACACTAGAAATAGCTTAGAAAAGGAAATTAGAGAGTTAAAAGATAAATTGTCCACACTTAAGAAAAACAAGGGAGTTGATCTCGAATGCACAATTTGCCAATCTCTTAAAATTGAGAATGAAAAACTCAAAGAAGAATCCACTAGATTAAATAAATTTGAAAAGAATAGACATTGCTTAAATGAAATGTCAAGTAGTCAAAAACCCTCCGGTGATAAATTAGGTTTAGGGTTTAATTCATTTGAATCATCATCTAGTGGAACTAAGGAAATAAAATTTGTGAAAGCTCAGAAAAAGGTGTCCTCTGATGGAGGTCCCATATATATGGGCGGCCGCCAAAGCACTCAGGCGGCCCCCAAAATAATTATGGAACCACCACCAGCAACGCCTGAATCTAAGAAAAGTGTGTCTTTTCAAAAATCTATTTTTGGTCCTAGACCAAAACACATAATTGTAAACAAAGCCAAAGTTCTCGTTGCTAGTGACAATGAAGTTAAACAATTCTATAAGCCTATGTCAAAACCCAGAGTTGGATTTTCAAAACCAAACTTTAGATCAAAAACTCCACCTCCTAAAAGAGTCAATAATAATTATCCTCGTGCCAAAACACAGCAACCAAAAAGGAATGTTGGTTGACAAAACCAACCTCGTGGCTTTCCCGTAACTTGGAACTAGGGATGGCAAAAGCATCCGAAACCGACGGGGAAAACCGAAACCCGAACCGGTTGGGTCGGGTTCGGGGATGGGTTGGCGGGTTCGGATGCGGGTTTGGGTATTAAAAAGATTTTTTAGTCGGGTACGGGTTCGGTGACAGGTTTTAGTAATACCCGCCTCGATTACCCGTACCTATACCCACACCCGTTTACCCGAAATCGTACCCGCTTTATTGCTATTATAATTAATAAGAGTACACATATATTATATATAATTTTTCCATTTTATTTTTTATATAAGTATCTTTATTATCTAAGATATTTAAATGTTGTATATGAATTATTTGAAAGCATTAAATCATTTGATATGGTATTTGTTTTTTTAACTTTTAAAATTTGTGAATATATTAGGGTGGTTTGCTTTATTCTGTCAGTGGGTTTTAGTGTGACTTAACTTTTGATACTCGTCATTTTGTCCATAGGATATTTAATTGGGGAGACCCGATACCCGTGGGGAAACCCAAAAAACCGATGGATAATATTAACCGGGTACCCAACGGGTAACGGGACGGGTACGGATGTGGATATTATAAACGGGTGCGGGTAAGGGTACACTAAAACCCACCCCGAACCCGACCCGTTGCCATCCCTACTTGGAACAACTTTCCTCGTCAAAGTTATATGTCATGGGAAATGTGTCTTCCATTTCCACATCCCAACCAATTGCATCAAATGCAAGGGATGTTTAGCACTAACAACTTTGGACCCATGAGATATTGGGGACCAAATGTTTGATTTATTGTCTTATATAAACAGATATGCCTTGGAGTCGACTTGGAACCCGACGAATGGATTAAAGATAGCGGATGCTCTAAACATATGACGGGTAACCGAAAGCTCTTCTCCACTTACAAGGCATACAATAGAGGTAACGTCATTTTTGGTAGTAATCTTCGCGGTAACATCATTGGCAAAGGTACGATTTCTAATGACTCTCTCAATATAGATAATGCAGAACATGTTGATAACTTAGGATTTAACTTGTTAAGTATAGGACAAATATGTGATAATAAGTGTAGAGTAACTTTCTCTAAACATGATAGTGAAATTACTAAGGATGTAAAGTCATAGGTAGAGGTATTAGGAAGAAAGGCTTATATGTGATGAAGTTAGGATATAAGCCTAAAGATAAAATTTGTCTTGCAACGATTGATGGAAATTCCACTCTGTGGCATAGGAGATTATGTCACGCTAATATGTGTCTCATTCAATCGTTAGCATCTAAGGAACTAGTTAGAAACCTACCTAGGTTTAAGTTTGATCAACATTTTTGTGATGCTTGCAAAATGGGAAAACAAGCTCACGTTAGTCACAAAGCTAAGAATATAGTCTCAACGACTAGATGCTTAGAACTTCTCCATATGGATCTCTTTGGTCCATTCGCCGTACGAAGTTACGGAGGAAAAACCCCCCCCCCCCCTGTTACACCTTAGACGTAGTAGAATGACTACTCTAGGTATACTGAGACTAGATGCCTATGGATTAAAACGAAGCTTTCGATCAATTCAAAATATTTAGTAGGAAAATCCAAAACCAACTAGGTTGTTCTATAGTGTCAATAAGAACCGACCACGGTAGAGTATTTGATAATGAGGTGCAATTTGGAGAGTTTTGTAATGCCAAAGGTATTACACATAACTTCTCGGCTCCACGCACTCCTCAATCAAATGGCGTGGTCGAAAGGAAAAATAGGACACTTCAAGAAATGAGTAGGACTATGTTGAATGAGTAATCGTTACCACAAAAGTTTTGGTGTAACGTCGTAGATACTTCAACATATATTCTCAACTGAATTCTCATTAGAGCCATTCTAGGAAAAACACCTTATGAACTCTTAAGAGGTAGGAAACATACTCTTGACTATTTTCGAGTGTTTGGAAGCAAGTGCTTCATATTAAACACCAAAGACTACCTTACCAAGTTTGACCCAAAGTCATACGAAGGTGTCTTTTTACGTTACTCCTAAAATAGTAAAGCCTACATCGTCCTTAATAAACACACTAGGAAAATCGAAGAATCACTCAACGTGACTTTCGATGAAACTCCTCCACCCTCTAAGACATCACCCTTGGTGGATGATGACTTAGATGAAGAAGAAGCTATTAGGGCAACCGAAAAGAAAAACCTAGAAAATGTTGTTGAGGATGAAACACTAGAAATTGACGAAATAGTCAATATTAAGGAATCTAGGAACCATCCTTTAGAAAATGTCATAGGAAACCTTAACCAAAGAACCCTTAGGTCACAAGCTCAAAACCAAAGTAACTTCTTTTGTTTTATATCAACTATAGAACCTAAGAATGTGAATGAGGCTTTAGGTGATGAAAGTTGGATAGTCGCTATGCAAGAAGAATTAAATCAATTCATTGCTAACGACGTTTGGGAGTTAGTTCCACAACCTAAGAATATGACAATCATAGGAACTAAGTGGGTGTTTAGAAATAAATTAGACGAGAACGGTGTTGTTTCTCGAAATAAGGCTAGGTTAGTTGCTCAAGGTTACAACCAACAAGAGGGCATCGATTATGATGAAACTTATGCCCCGGTTGCTAGACTTGAGTCTATTAGAATATTATTAGCCTATGCTTGTGCCTTAGATTTTAAACTATTCCAAATGGATGTAAAAAGTGCATTCCTGAACGGTTTTATCAATGAGGAGGTATACGTGGCACAACCTCCGGGATTCATTGATTTTGAAAAACCAGATCATGTTTATAAACTAAAGAAAGCTTTATATGGTCTTAAACAAGCACCCAAAGCTTGGTATGATAGATTAAAAGCTTTCCTTATTAAACATGAATATAAATGGGATTTTAGATACACTCATTATTACTAAGAAGAAAAGATTGAATCTCTTCACGTTCAAATATATGTCGATGACATTATATTCGGTTCGACTTGTCAAGACATGTGTGATGAATTTGCCAAAATCATGCATGACGAGTTCGAGATGAGCATGATGGGTAAACTTAACTTCTTCCTTGGATTACAAATAAAACAAATGGAAGATGGTATCTTCTTTAATCAATCTAAGTATATTAAAGAAATGCTTAAGAAATTTGGCTTAGAAGATTCTAAACCAATGAAAACCCCCATGTCCTCCGATACTAAACTCACAAAAGTGAAGGTGTGAGTAGGTAGATTGTGCCAATATCGAGGCATGATGGGTAGTTTATTATAGCCTAACGAAAGTAGGCCCGATATCATGTTTAGTGTCTGCCTTTGTGCCCGCTTCCAAGAGGATCCCAAAACCTCTCACCTTGAAGCGGTTAAGCGTATCTTCCGATACATTAAAGGCACTACGCACTTAGGATTATGGTATCCTAAGGGGACCGGCATAGAAACCGTAGTATATGCCGACTCTAATCATGCGGGAGATTATGTGGACTGAAAGAGCACTACGCAGAATTCATTGTCCGTTCGTGGGATGTTGGTTGACATCTTGTTCTCGAAGAAAACAAGCCTTCTACTTGCTATTTCCACTACTGAGCCAATATGAAAGCGCGAAAAAGGCATTCCAACAAGCATATGGATGAAAAGCTTCATCGACTACCGAGTACGACTTGATGACGTTCGATCTATGTGCGACAACATAAGGCGCGATTTGACCCTTAGCAAAAAACCCTGTGCAACAACCTTCTTTTTAGTACCTAAAAATCGAAATACGTCACCCACTTTCTTCATGATAATGTCCTCAGAAAGGGACATATCTCATCGAAAATAGTGCGCATCCGTCGGACAATATCGCGAATCCTTACTAAACCTCTTAAACGTAAATCGTTTAACTATCTACGTATTGGTTTATGAATGATGGAACACATTCCATAAACCGTGTTAGTCCGCTTCTCTTTCTTCTAAGTCTTGATTCTTGTTCGTGTTCCATCCCGTGTCGTGACAACTTAAGTACTTCATCTGAAGCACTTTAAGAACCTTTAATTCGTGAAATGCAAATTAAAACGTCACTCCTCTTTGTAAAACTTTTGTCAAAACCAAGTTCAAAATCCCTTGCTGAGGGCGGCCCTGATGCGTATTTTCTTTTAAATATTATTTTATCAAGTTTAAAATTTATAAAACTCGATCTACCTGACAACGCACTAACGGGTAGAGAACCCGATCGTGGGTAGTATAGAATGGTAAATCCGAGGTCATCCCAAGAGCTAAGTTGTAATTAGTTTTAATTTAAAATGTCACATTTAAAATGGTTTTTGAATTGATTTGAAACAAATTTAAAATAACAATAAAATTAATTACTGAAAATTAAAAGAGTTGGAGATATCAGGAGAGAAAACATGCTAACCTAGTTACTTCATTACTATTGTTATAAAAACTTTTTCCTGTGCAATGTTAAACTGTGGTTTCATTAGTGGTTTCTAAGGTCGATAGACTTGAATAGGTATATTAGTCTATCCTATACTACCTGCGATTCCGACTCAGTCCAAATCGTATAGGAAGTAGGTTATCCAGGTTGTAGTGATTAATCCCAACTATTCCCAAAACTTATCTAATAACCTATACAAATTATTAACCCCCTTTGAAAGAGTTCCTGTGCTTTTTAAGTATATTGAGTGATAAGTGCGGAGACCGGTTAGTTCCTACACTAGGGACGGGGTTTTAACTCCTCCCTAGTACCCAGTTGATCCCATATTGACTTGATAATCTAATAATAGGTCAAGCAAGATCCAAACAACCCGTACTACCAAAACCCAGGGGTACAGATTGTCAAAGAAAGTATCTGACGTAACCATTAATCTAACAGGAAACAAACATCATAACAATAGTAACTACATAACTAGGCCAACACATTAGGCTAGTCCGTCATGGTAACGAAACACAACTAGAAGATAGAGTATCATAAATTGAAAGCTCATAATTCTTACAGTATTCGTATTTGAACGATTAAATACAAAAAGTAATTAAAGTGTGATCTCCCTTGGACTCCAGGTGAAATTCTTCGAAGGTTGGAAGCCTTTTTTCGCCTCTCCAATTGGCTATGGACGAAATGATGTTAGAATAGCTGAATGAGGCCTCTATTTATAGGTATCAAACCTGTTATGAAGTAACTGATAAAGGTGTTACGCGTAATCATTATACACGGCATTCCATATTAAGCAATAGTTACTGCGTAACCAAATATTGGTTGTTATGCCATAACCATTTAAATAATTTCTATAAATTCATGATCTTCATTCCATATATGTGGATCTTCATGGTTACGGTGTAATCGTAAGGTGTGTTACGCCGTAACTCTATCTTGGGTAAGATTTCCTTCCAAATACATGTTTACGGCGTAACTAGATATGGTGTTACACCGTTGTAAACGTATCCTTGATCTATTTGAGTTTGCTTTATTTGTTTCGGTGTAAAACCATTTTGGTTGTTATGCCATAAAACCTTCTTCAAATAATTACCATTTTAAGCCACTTTTTCCTTGTTTCTTTCATTTCACCTCTTAAAACTTAACAAATTGATAGAAAATATTCTCGTTTTTGAGTTATTAGTGAACATTTGCAGGTATATAGGGTGTATTTTGCCACCAAAAAGTATTAAATATTTGATGTTATCAAATATCTCTCCACTTGACTTCTACTTGCCCTCAAATAGAACCTGTTAGAACATTTCATAAAAAGATTTCTCGAGAATAACTTCAAGAAATGAATTTATAAAACTCTCATGCTAGAAAACATCAAAGCCGAACACCTCATGAAAAGGGGATAAAAAGTCACTCAACTCTCCACTGGTCTAAGTGTTTCATTTTTGGGGTGATCACTCAATTGCACAGTCATGGCATGTATTCTATCATAGGATTGGAAAGTACACAAATCTGCACCATTTAGAATTAGGGTCTAAATAATTCTCAAAGGCAACAAGGGTATTATGATTTTAAAGGGTGGTAAAGAGGTTAAGATAGACATGGGATACACATTTAATGGTTGTTAATATAAAAACACAAAACAAATAGTCTAAAATAATCTAAGGTCGTCATAACTAACTACTGTCCATCTATGGGTCCAAGAGTTTAAGTTCGAAAATTTGATCTTCAATAATGGGCTCCTAGCTCCATTCTTCATGAGTATTGGGATGACTTGGTGTAATAATGGGCTACTAGCTCCATTCTTCATAATTATTGAGATGTCTTGGTGCAATAACTCCATTTTTTTAATTTTTAATTTTGCACCATCTTTATATTTTTTTAGCACATGGGTGGCTTTTTGTTGCACCCTCTTTTCTTTTTCTTCATGATAAATATGCAAATGTTACAGGAGTTTATATCTTTAATTATTGCCCCTGCAACATCCGATATTATACGCACATCCCCCACTTGAGATAAACAATGTCGAAAGTGGTGATACAGGGGGGTCTTTATAGATCATAACTGATTGGTCTTCCACGAATGCATATAATTCTCGTTCCCATTCCCCCGAACCATAGACTTAAGTAGCCAGAGATTTCAACACAAAGAAAATAAAGACTACAGGGTAGGCTAAGGTGAAATGGTGTAACGAAACATATAGAGTAGGGTGAAAACATAGATTGGCTCAACATGGGTGATCTAGGGGTATCTTGCACTAATAATGAGTGCAACAAAAGGGTTTATCATGGGAGGTCGACAAGTCAGTGTAACAAGTCGATAAACACACACATATAGGCTATTTGGGTGATTTCCTAAGTGTTGCCTTCTTGAACTATCTATTCCTGCTAATCAATTAGGTCTCGAAATGATGTACATGCCAAGTTCTAAAGTCTACAATACTACCGGCACACTCAATATTTTGGTGGATTTTTGAGTAATATGATGGAAACGGAATATTAGGCATCACACGAACTCCATAATTGTTGAAACAAAAGAAGTTGATGCAGACACATGAAGATCATTCAAATCCAATTCCAGCATTGAATGTTGATTCATTGAAAGTTGATTTAGTTTTGTCATACATAAACACAAGATCTGAAAAGAAAGACAGTAATTCAGAGACAGCGATCCAGCAAATAGGCAAAGGCTTAAATTCTGAAACAAAGGATTGTGCAGCACACAAATACAAGATGTCAAAAGCAAAATAAAGATGGCATGGAATATTTTCGAATCGTACTTCATTCACGCCATCAAGTTCTTTTAAAAGATGACTTAAAAGTGCACTCGGCATCGAACATGGATTCAAAGGGCCATTCCTGTCACCTTGGTCAAATGTTTGATACTTTCACAAGACAATGCTCCCTCAACATACGATTCAATACAAAAGCAACTTGACAAGATGAATTTTAAAGAAAATGGGATCCATGACAACCTTTTGGTGGAAAACAACCAGATCCAGATGATTCATCGATTCCAAAGTTTTTACATTGGATTATACAGTCAAATTGACAGACAACGTACTTTGTTAAATACACCTGGAATTGCCGGAATCCTGTTCAAAGATACACTAACTCCAACACCTGGGTTATGTTAAGAAGTCCGTTGCTGAAAGAACACGTCATCAAAGACAGTATGAAAGAAGGGTGAATAAAAGACAGATGCAGACGCAAGAGAGTAAGATTGATACGGGTAAAGCACTAGATAATGGTTTGGTTGTCATGGAAAGCAATGGAACAGAATCAGAAGTGCAAGATGACAGCAGCAGGTCAGGGAATGATACAGATGCTGATGATGCAGATATCAGACCCATTTATGACGAAGAGCCAATGGCTGAGGTACAATTGACTGCTGAATGCAATATCTTTGCTATAGGACAACAGCATACTGAGCAACCTGAAATCATTGTTGAAGGTAGGGTTGACTAGTATCCTGAAACATGTCAAGTTAAAAGTCCTATGCTTGATTCATCACCTGATAACCAGACAACTGAATACTCAAAACAATCACTCGAGTCTGAGAATATTTTACTTAAAGACTGTTGCCCAATTTCAAAAAGATTTTTTAAGAAAGGAAGCACATTGTATTGCTCTCGAACTTAAATATCAAAATCAAGCTTTAAAATCGGGGCAACATGGTTAAATTTTGAATGAAACAAGTAATAAAGCCAAGATTGAAAAGGAAATTGATGTACTTGAAACAATGAACATCGAATTAGAACATAGTGTGGCTAAATTACGTAAGGAAAATAAGACTTTGAAACAACATTACAAAGATTTGTAAGATTCTATTAAAATTACAAGATCTAAGACTACAGAAACAACAACATCCTTTGCTTGCTAATAATGCAGAGATTAAAAGCTCAGAATCAGGAAAAGGTTTTTTGTAATTGCTAAGCTTTAAAAATGACTTTAAGAAGGTTTAAAAAGG
Organism: Tanacetum coccineum; assembly: GCA_026074375.1. Lineage (NCBI taxonomy): Eukaryota > Viridiplantae > Streptophyta > Magnoliopsida > Asterales > Asteraceae > Tanacetum > Tanacetum coccineum. The sequence continues at coordinate 23,098 of BQNB010036490.1, read as the reverse complement.
AAATAGTGTAGATACTAAGTTTGAGTAAAACATCAGTTTTTTATTTTCATAGGGAAACCGGTTTAAACCATCACTAAGAAACCAATCATTTTTAGACAACCGAATGCGTTTTAAATCAGAAAGGGCTCAAATGTTCAAAACAACGGTTTGCGATGATGAATAAGAATTTGTCAAAACGCGCATGTCCACTTCAACATTATTTGCCTAAGAAAATAGAATCAACTTATTCAAAACCTGATCACATGATTGCATCATACTCATCAAGTAATAGTCTAAAAACATGCTAAGGATATTAGTTTAAATGAATATGGATCATAATCACTATCAATATGTAGTTCTAAGAAAAAGAAACAAGAAATAGATAATGAACTCAACAACCAGTGTGACAACATCTGCTAGCATTCAAACCACTTGCTGATTGATAGCAAACCAAAAACCAAGGAGCAACAATCAAACATCTAGAGAATTTGCCTGTAATCTAAGAGTAGTCCCGCGTTATATAACGGTTTGTGCCCAAAGTAAGATCACTCAAAGAGTTCTAGTTACTTTCTCAGATTCCCAAACAATTTTTTTGTTCTACATTCATAAGTGTCCTTTTAAAAATTGCCAAAAATCATGATGCTTGTATAACAAAACTCCTAAAAGGGGTGAATTCACAAGCTAAGATTCAATCCCATAAGACCAGAAACATTAACAAATCCGTAGATCAAAAGAGTCATACTCAGAAACCTGGTAGGCAATTTTCCCAGGAAATGGGTTATCTTTTAATAAGAACTTCCCTGTGTAATTAGAAAACATCTCCTAGATCTGATCTAGGTTGAAACCCCCCCACAGGTAGAATTATCAAATCTATTGTCTTAGGTGGATTCCTACAGGAAGTTTTTATTTCGTCTCTTGCACAATCAATGGTTGACATTGAACCCCCACATGGATCAAAATCGCAGATATCCCTAATATTCCAAGAATCAAACACAACACTGGATGTAAGTGCATGTACATCAATCTAATGTTTCTAGAAGGAATAAAGTCTGATTTAAGTGCAGGTACCTTAAGTATGTCAACAAAGAAAATCTCAGAGTATGATTGCTGAAAAAGCGAAATCTCAAACCATTGTCCAAAGTGGAACACAATGAAGAATACAGTAAAATGACGTTTGATCACAATAGATCAAGCCTCGAACCTCAATGTCAAATGACGTTTGATCACAACAGATCAAGCCTCGAACCTCAATGTCAAATGACGTTTGATCACAACAGATCAAGCCTCGAACCTCAATGTCAAATGACGTTTGATCACAACAGATCAAGCCTCAAACCTCAATGTCAAATGATGTTTGAACAAAACGGTTCAAGCCGCGCACCACAATGTCAACAAAGTTATCAACACTGAGACAGTAACAACGTCAAATTGAGCTGATTTGCTATTCGTCCTTTGTTCGACTAATATTTGCAAAGGAGAAAATCAGTTGTTTTAAAAGCATCCGCTGTCACTACTACCGAAGCATCAAATCAATGTCAACAACAACCTGGATTCAACTTCATCCAAATCAGACTCTAGCTACAACTGTCACAGCTAATGGAGACTTCGATTTGAACATATTTTATCTCTCTTTATTTTTGATTTAAAAAAAATATTTGAAAAAGAAAATACAAAAATATAAAACCTAGAGAAAACAAATAAAAAATCCTTGAACACAGAAAAATTTAAAAATACCAAAAAGAATCTTTCTCACATGTCCATCATGGAATCGATAAACATTTACGTACCTAGAAATTTTGATTAATGATTGACACAGCCGTGTAATGAAGTTCGTAGCAAGAGTTTAAAATGCTTTAAAACATGTCAATTTTTAGATTTTTCTCTATGACTTTATGTACAATGGTTTCAAGTGCATAACTCGTCCCGAATGTAATAGGGAAGTGTACGCTTCAGTGCGCTTACTCTAAAAATAGAAGAGAAGTCTTCTATCATGTGTTTTTAAAAATCGTTGAACATAATTTTTCAAAAAGAACTTTCAATGTCAACTTGTCCACAATATAAGTTGTGGTATCTTTCCATAAAAAGTGGTGTTTGTTAAAAATTGTTGTTTAACACTCACTGTCCTCGAATGAAGTTTTTAAAGAAATGTAGTACTAGAGGGGAATGGTCATTTCTGTGAATCATTTTCTAGAGGGGGAGCTTTTAAAACAAATCCTTTTAAAATTGTTTTGGATACATCAACATAAATGTCAATTTTATGTACCAAACACATTTTGTGAAATTAAGATGTGAAACATATAAAGTCAATTATTAATATACATTGTTCCACTAAGGCATCTCACTTCGTACTTCAACATTTTTGTGGTGTCCAAATCATTTTACAATCCAATGTCAAGTTTTAAAAATATGGTATCCCAACATATACTGTTGTGACTGGAGCTTATCCGAAAATGGAAATTCACAATATCGTGTATAATTTTTCTCCCTATGGAATTTTTCATGTCAAATTTTAATCAATTGTTATTTTTAAATACTAAAGTATTTTATTATTAAAATAAGTTGGGTGAACATGTAATAAAAATATGATATAGAAGAATGTGGATACTTTAAGACTCTAAGTGCAACTCTTTTCCTTTTTTGTGCTAAACAATTCGAATCTCGTAGCACACGTGTAGGGTGGAGTATTTCAAATCAACATTGTCAGAAAGATGGTTTTATGGTTGATCTCTAAACCCTAACAACATCTTAATTCACGACGAATTACAGAAGTCATAAGGGTGGTTTAGGTTTAGTATAAAGTCCTACGATCCAACCATAACCGGAGGATCTACCCAAGGACACTCCATAGTTTATTTTAGAAATAGCAGATCCTTAGGTGTAATTAATAAAAGAATTGATATAAGGGAAAAATACCGACTAAGATTGACTAACACAGGAACAATCACATCAACAAGGAGTTAGTAATTGACGTCTTGTAAGCGAATGAAGGGTTATGAAAATTAAAAAGAAATGTATGGATAAGTGTTGAAAACAAAGCAGCCCTCCACACAACTTAGGCAGAAACCGGGTCAATACATAATCTATCAAAATCACAAAGATGATTGTTGATATTGAAGACGACATCATAGACCCAGTGATGCAATGCACAACCCTTCCCAGCCATTCAGGTTTCTCTCAAAAGAAACTTGTCTCATTTGTCACGGAGATACACACGTTATCTATTGACATCTCACTCCGAGATTGTTAATATAAAATAGAGGCATCTGCTCCAGCCTCCTAGATACAAAAACCAAAAGTGCACAAATTGAAGTCTAGAGCCAAAGTGATCAAAGGTATAATCACATAGGACCCAATGACAAAATACAATTGTGAACACCAATATAGTTCACAGTAGTAACAAAGAGTCCTACGCATTATCCTTGAGATCTTGCTAGAACATCCGAAAAAAAATAAAAAAAAGGAAACAAAATAAAAAAGAGCAGGGAAAGAAAAAAAAAAACAAAAAAAAAAACGAGTGATACTTAAATATTCACATGAAATTGGAAATCGCTTGAGCCAACATCAAACAAGCTCTTGGTAGGTGACTTGCAAGATTCTATATGAATCAAGCTTGTGATAACTGGATATCGATTTTGAGTCCAGTAAATGAATTGACGACTTAATCAGAAAGATAGTAAACTATCTGATTCCTCTTACGTTTTCTACTTTGAGACCGTTCCGATAATAAGAACTAGCAAGCATGGTAAATCAAATACATCTGTTGTATAGAAGAACCTACGCTTTGACAGAAAACCTCTTTCAAGGAGATTCTTTGAATCTACCTGATCACATGTATAGTATTTATACTATAAAACGGGAAACTAGAGGTTAATGCAACCGAACTAAAGATGAATGACAAATCCATATTCATCTTTTATTGCTAACTGTCTTATTTAAGGTTTAGACGACGGTGTTGCAGCCTCATTCTAGCGAAGTCGGACTCATAAACCACATCACAACTCATAGCTTTCAAAGTCAATCATTCAATGATCAAGATAGTTGAATCATAATTTCCCCATCATCAAAGAGCCCTCATAATTAAATAAAGAATCATTAATTAGGGGAGATTGTTAGACTTATAATCATATATGTCAAACAAGAATGTAACAAGTATGAGCATGTTGGTCAAGAGCACAAGATGATCGAGAATGTTAAATCAAGATGATTCAAGTCAAGGAGATGATGCAAGATAAAGATCTCAAGAACTCAAAGTCAAAAGATAAAGGCTCAAGATCAAGATCGCAAAGCATGAATGAACAAAGCCATTACAAACAAGCAAAGACTAAGACCAAAGATAAACAAGACAAAACATAAACGTCAAAAGTCATATCTTCAACATCCGAGGAGACAATGATAAAACAAAGCAACCTCCTACAAGAATGTTATCGGTCGTACAAGAATGTCAACACAAAAGATCAAGTCCTTCACATTAAAGAATACCACAACAACGGAGGAGTTTGAAGAAAGAGACCTCAACATTGGGGGAGATTGTTAGCCTTAATTATATTAAGTCAAACAAGAATGTTATCGGTCTTATAATGTCAAATTGGGTCTTGTAAAGTAATAGGTTAGTCGGGTTCAACGGGCTTGGATTGTAATCTAATATTGTCCGTGTTTCGGGCTCAAAGCCCAAGATATGCCAAGCCCGACCCAAGTAGAAAAGCCCATACGCCTACATGTTGGCTAGGGGTATAAAAGAAACCCTCTCCACACATGGAGAGGGTGTTGGTTGCATTTGTCTCACTTGTAACTCACCACTTTCTCTCTCTAATCTAACATTCCAAGTTCTTTTATCTCATCCCTTTTTTCTTCCTTTCTTATTTCCGGCTCACATATAGTGCTTAGTTATGGGTATGCTTATTTGTTGGGTATTTGGAACATCTCTTCCTCGTCAAATGATGTCTCTAGAGTCCATCAAAACCCTCCTCGTGAAAGTCATTACTTGAACGCCAATCTCTCCGAAACTATTAATCTTCAAACTCAACAAAGAGATGCTCACCGGAAAGGTTTAAGGTCAATTGGACAAGCTCTTAAGAATATGATGGGTGGAAAACAGAAGTGAAGATATTGGCATAACTACTAAGAAACTATTATTATTATTATTATTATTATTATTATCTCTTTTGCTTAATACCTTATATCTCTCTATTGTTAAGACTAGGAATGGCAAATGTCATTTGCATTTGACTTGGATAATTTTCTCCATTCTATCAACTTTATATGACTAGCAAATTTTATGAATATGAGATGAGAAGAATGCCACTACTTGCTAAACGATTTGTATGTTAGAATAGAACTACATATTACTGCTTGAACTAGTTGATTCTTGAAGTTGGTAGAGGCTAAAATCACTGGACTTAAGAAAAAGGGAAAACTGGAAATTTTCCTGCTTCCAGGAAACGGATCCCTTATATACCCGGCGGCCCCCTAATATATTTGGGACAGCCTGGTGATATGGGACCGCCACCAGGGGGAAAGAAAAATTTTCGAGTTTACCTCTTTTTCTGTATCTTGACCCTCCTACCTACATCTTCAAGCTGTCGTTTCCCTATTTGGCTAAACCATATTTGGCACCCTCTTCTTCCTAAACCATGCTTTGCCATTTTATCCAATCTTCCTCATTATTTAATCACCCAACTTCCATACTTCACCATCATCCTCATCTCCCTCAAATCTCTCTTCTTCTTTATCAATGTCTTGCTCAAACCACCATTCCAACTTCTCTAGAAAACCAAGAATGTCGGTTAGACAAGTATGGAAACGCAAAACATCCACTCCAAAATCATCACCTCCTTTCCAAAATGACTCACCTCTTCTTCCTACCAACAATCTCCTTCATCGTCATCATACAATCCCTTAAGAGATCAAATGATCAACCAACTCCACAACATCTCCACCGTTCTTGATTCACACATAAATCCATCCAATGCCTACATTCATGCACCACCTTCACCACCACCATAACAAATTCATCCTCCTTCTCATGCTCAAGTTGAATTTCACTCAAGTTTTTGTCATTGTTGCAAGTTTTCTAGACACCAATTTCACTCTTTGAGAAATAAAATCAATTTCATTCACTTTTTTCTAACCCGTCCCATCCCTCCAACCCGTATTCCTCCAAATCATGTTTCACCAACCCCTTCTTTTTCCCTCTTTAATTAATCATTCTTATATGATTAATCTCCTTAAATAATTGATCTTTCATCTTTTGACTATGGCATCTTCTACCTTTCAAGAATTAACTAGTGTAGATCTATGCCTTATCATGAATTTATAATTATCTACTATCTATTGTAATGATTCATACAAATGTTGTATGAATTTGTCTTAGCTCGTATTAGATCTAGTTTTAATGTATTAGTTGCATTTGCTATTTGTATGAGTTTCTTGTTGGTTGAATGAAACTCTACCTTTGGTAACTAAAATATAATGTGTTACATTAAAAAGATATTTGTCTTGCACTTGTACTCCTAACTTTGTTTTGTAGCAAAACAATTTTTGTAAGATCGATCCCTTGGTGCCCCGAACAAGGGGGAGCATACATCAAGGGGGAGTCTTGATATCGTCGATTTCTTTCTTCCTACAACAACTCGACAATCATCCTTTTTGAATTCGACAAAAAAGGGAGAAATGGAACAAAACTCATTAATAATGTGTAACTATTAATTTTATACAAAATGAGTTTATATTTTGTCATCATCAAAAAGGGGGAGATTGTTAATACAAATAATGTCTAAAAACGTTATTTATATTTTTCGACCTCTCAACGTTTTGATAATAACAAAATGTAAAAACATTTACGATAAAATTAAACGTTTACAAATTATTAATTGTAAAATTTCATTTCTAAGATTAGTGATCACTTAAGGTATGAACAAACAAATCATTAAGCATGATTAGTGATCAAGAAAATATTTTTCTCTCAACTATTATATGTTTACAAAAGATTTTCACATTTTCTAATTAAAAGAAAAGTTTTATTAAAAACATAAAATTTGAAATTCAAAATTTTCCCCTTAAACGGAAGCTTCTACACCAGATACAACTTCTCCACAAAAAGACAAAAAGGGGAGCGGAGTCTAGGTGGCGGCCCCCTTATAGGCCTGGCGGCCCCCTTATATATATGGGACCGCCGGGACCGCCACCAGTGACCGTTAATTTATCCTGTCTATAAATACTGGTCCACCCTTTGCTGAAAATCATTCCTCTTTGCATGAAATTTTTCAGTCTCTTCTTTCTCTCTCTAAAACTTATTTCTCTCACTAAATATCTTGATCACTAACATACTTAGATCTTGTTTCAAGTGATCTTATCTTGTCTTCTTCATCTCATCTTTCATCTCTATCAAGTGCAAGAGAAGAACACTCGTATTCGCCAAGAAACGAAGTGTTGATTAGTGATCTCTCCTCTCTTCTTTTAAGTTTCAAATCTCTATTGTATTTATCTTGTGCATTTGTGTGATTCGGATATTGTGTAGATCCGATAGTGTAGATCTTGTGAGTGTGTATATCTTGTGAAGTGGTAGATTGGTTCTAGCTAAGATTAGGACTCGACATTTAGCTTAGTGTCGGAAAATAACGTAAGCGACGTGTAAACGGTTTTCTCCGCCTAAAGGGAGCTTGTTGACATAGTGAAATCTCGAGTCGGATACTCGGGGAGTGGAGTAGGGCGAAGAGGTGCTTCGTAGCCGAACCACTATAAAATCTTGGTGTCTTGGTTTGGTTGTTTCTATCCTTATCTCTTTACATTATTATTGTTGTTATCTAGTTCTAGTTTAGATAGTTATTGCTTGTTCATATTGTGATTTGGTTAAACATATAACTCGGATCTAAACATTTGTGAAAGTAAACTTTTAAAACGCTAAAGAACTTGTAAACTATTCAACCCCCCTTCTAATTTCCACAGTACGGAACATCCGTACTTTTTGTGAGCGGGGTACCAAGAGTCACCCAACTTTTTTTCCTAATTCTTCTTGGATGTTCTTGACATAATTTGTGAGTGTTTAGGAAAAAAGATATTTCTTTTGTAACACTTGTGTGTTTGACATGATTAAATGATCAACTATATTTTTTTCATTTCTAACTTTAGTCTTGATTGAGACTCAATATTAATAATTTGGTTTAAAGAGATCTATAGACAATCATAGCAATTGATGCGAATTAGTTATCGTGTATTCTGTTAGAAAATTTTTGTTGGAAAAAATAAGTATTATCAAACAAATCTTTTATATAGGCTTCCCAAAACTTCATTGATTTATATATATCCGCATGAGTAGGCTTGATTGCGGTCAGATCGGACCGAAAACTGATTTGATCAAAACATCTTTATTATGCTCGGCCCTTGATACAATATGAAATATGAAATCATGTTGCAAAATAACATGATCAAACAAAATTGCACAATGATATTTATTTTAACAAAAATCTATCTTTCCCTTAAAAATATCTCAATATTATTTTTTATTACATCATCATTTTTGAATAATAAAAATACCTGACCAATGAAAATTCTGACCACTCACGTCTCTACAACAAATAAATCCAACCATTTTCCACATCACCTTTTGGCCAGCAACTCGATGATAAGAACGTTGACACCATTTCTTCATAAACACTTTCCTTTTATAAACTAAAACACACACTAGTTTCACCTTCAAAAACACACACACCATGACAATCCAACCCTCTTCACCACCACAGCAACAAGAACACACCAAGAAACACAGACAGTCGTCAAGAAAACACAAAAACAAACACACCCATGTAACCATTAACGAGAAAACACCATTAGTACCCAAGAAACAAGGTGCACACAATGAGTTCAATGGAGCATCAATGTCGGGAGCCATAATGAACCTGTCAACAACTATAATAGGAGCAGGTATCATGGCCTTACCTGCGACTATGAAAGTGTTGGGACTTGGTCTTGGAATCATTGTTATTGTTCTTGTTGGGGTGTTGTCTGAAGCAACTGTGAGAATCTTGTTGAAGTATAGTAAACAAGGTGGTTCAGATTCTTATGGGGGTTTAATGAATGATGCTTTTGGTGATGTTGGTAAGAAGGTTTTGGAAGCTTGTGTGGTCATTAATAATCTTGGTGTTCTTGTTATCTACATGATTATTCTTGGTAAGTCTTTTTTATATCTTCGATCGTGTTTTCAAACTCATTATTGCGCTTTTTTTTTAAGTTAAGTATGATTAGTTTTGGCCTTTTTTTGATGTTCTTGAATTGTTGTTATTTATGGTGTTATGTGTCCAGACTCGAGAGTGATTATGTGATTATTGCGCTTTCTTAAGTGATTATTTGATTATTGCGTTTTTAAGTGATTATTGTGATTTGAATGTGATTATCTGACTATGCCGTTTTTAGAGTGATTATCTGACTATGGCGTTTTGAAAGTGATTATTTGAGTATTGCGTTTTGGAAATGATTATTCCGTCTTTTTAAGTCGGGTATAATTAGTTTTGGTTTTCTTGTATAGTGAAACTGATTTGTGTTTTTTTGAGTAACTCAACTATCTTGATTCTTGAATCATTATTTTTTGTGTTACCTTTTTCGAAATAGATTCTTTGATTATTGTGTTTATGAGTCAGAGACTGAGAGATTATGATTGTTTTTGGTAAGTTTTTGAAGTTTCCGTTTTGAAAGTGGTTATATGATTGTTGCGATTTTAAGTGGGTGTAACACTGTAATTAGTTTTCATTATTTAACTGTGACATAATTAGTTTAGGAGTAGTTGTAAATTATATGTTTACAAGCGGTGATTTTACATGTAAATCTGTGGGATTTTGTTTGCCGTATGCGTATTAGTTGCGTATAATTAGTTTAGGAATAGTTGTAATAATCGTATTAGTATGGGGTGATTTTAAATGTAAATCTGTAAATAACCGGGATAGAAGTTACGTTGAATTGAGATCAGAAGCCTTTAAAAGCTGTAGCTTTACATTGAGCTAGTGACTAAAAGATTGCTCTAACTGAAATAACCAACTTAACCAACATCAGTTACATTTTTGACACCATAGCATACTCTTATCAAGTAGAATCCTCATTTTGTGAATAGGTGTGCGAGTGTTTCAATGTCTTTGAACCGTTTGAGCCGTGTTTAAAAAATTTGTTCAGCAAATACATACTGAGTTATGGATAATTAGTTCAAACTGAACTTGTTTATAGTTTACTGAGTGGTCATGTTACTCGTAAATTTTCATACAACTAGAAGTTGTATGTGAATAATTAGATAATCAGAATGCCGATTTGTGGAGCTTTAAACAACAAAAGCACATCCAAACACTTTGCCCACTTTTTATACGTTCATTTGAATGGTATTTTTCCAGGTTTCAAAAGAACAGCATAAATTTGACTAAAAGTAAGTCAACAATTGCCAGTTCAACAAAAAAAGTCAACCATTCAAAATTACATGTATTTCTTTCTGTTTTGAAATTTTCATTTTCTTGATTTGTTTTGTGTTTGTTTGAGTTGTGATGAAGGTGATGTAGTGGCTGGATCATCTGCAAATGGGGTGCACCACCCCGGTCTGTTAGAAGGTTGGTTTGGACCACACTGGTGGACCGGCAGGGTCTTTGTTCTTCTAGTCACAACTATTGGTGTCTTTGTTCCATTGGCATCCCTCAAGCGAATGGGTACACGCTATTTAATTACACACATTCTATCCGTTACTGTTTTAAGTACTTATATCGATTATACATAATCTATTTGCTATATGCAGATTCGCTGAGTGTTACATCCAGCTTAGCCGTTGCACTAGCCGTCGTTTTCTTATTAATTCTAGCAGGAATATCAATCTTCAAAATATTAAATGGCAGCCTCCCGATGCCAAGGTTGCTTCCAGATATTACAGACATTAACTCTGTCTGGAACCTCTTCACTGCAGTCCCCGTTCTTGTAACCGCCTATGTCTGCCATTTTAATGGTATGCCTAAATACAAAATCATATATTAAGTTAAAGGGAAAACTATGGAATTAACTCATTTGGTACAATTTGTAACAGGTCCTACTATGTATGGTTAAATTTGTAGTTTTCCATGAATTAGATCAGTTGCTTCACAGATGAATGATTAACCCCTTTTTATGATTTCATTGGCAGTGCATTCTATTGGCAATGAGCTTGAAAACCCTGCGCTCATCGAACCAATTGTACAGATATCGTTGGTTTTATGCACACTCGTGTACATAATGACTAGTTTTTTCGGATTTATACTCTTTGGTGACAACACAATGGGAGATATATTATCAAACTTTGACTCTGATTTGGGTGTTCCTTTTAGTATTGAGCTTAATGACATAGTTCGTGTCAGCTATGCTCTACACCTAATGCTCGTTTTCCCACTAGTATTCTATGCTCTGCGCCTTAACACGGATGGGCTTTTCTTTGGGTCATCTCAGTTACCTTTGGAATCAGACAACAAGCGGTTTGCTATCATTAGTGCAGGTCTACTTTTGGTTATATACTTTGGTGCTAATTTCATACCAAGTGCTTGGGATGCTTTCCAGTTTACAGGAGCAACTGCTGCTGTTTGCATTGGGTTTATTTTCCCTGCTTCAATTGCTATAAAGTACGTAGTGATATCTTTTTTTCTATATAGATGTATGTTCTATGTTATGAAGAGCTGGTTGATTAATTGATGTGTTTTGTGTGTTTTTAGGGATGTTCATGGAATAGCTACGAGAAGAGATAAGATGCTGGCTGTTTTGATGATTGGTTTGGCTGTCTTTGCAAATGTGATTGCCATATATAGTGATGCATATGCCTTGTTCAAGAAAAAGCCGTCCCCTACTGCTTGATTTGAGACAACCAATCGGGTTTGTATTCAACAAAGATCCTCTCCTGCTTATTGATTTGCGACGACCCAATTCGGGTTTTATGTTGAAGATTGGAGCCAAATTTTGTATAATATGCTTGTGTTTTATGGTTTTTTGTCAAGTGTGAAGGCCTCATTTGAACTAAAAATTTGTAATATAGATGTATAATATTGTTGTTGCATATTAGAATTTTATAAGAAAATATTGGTTTATGACCAGTTCCGAGTAATATGATTAGTTTCATGTTTTCCTAAACAAGTTCCTAGGGACGTCGGCTCATCAAATGGAGCGCTATTCCATGGTACCTGCACATTATATTTTACGGTTTGTACAACAACTGCAATATCCCTCATCTTGAAATGTTTGTAAACTCATAGTGGACAAATAACTTCTATTCCAGCAGTAAATCATTCACTTGTTGAAAATTTGAAATATACATATTTGTGCATTTCATCATTAACGCAAAAAGCAGTAAACTACTCATCTTCATATACTTGAAAAAATTAGCTCTTACAGTAGAAAAGGTCAATATAACAGCATTGTTGTTCAAGGACATGCCCTTGGAACGCCCTATAATTTCCTATCTTCTTATTATACCACTCGAAGACCAACAACGGGACTAACACCAAAAAATAGCACCAAAGGAGAATAGATATGTAGGCGTCAGAGGTTTATGTGTGTGTAGAGTGTTAGAGACATCTATACCTCGCTCAACACGCCTGTGTGTCTTCAACACCCCCCCCACCACCCTCCACTCCCTTGCCACTTCACGTGACTCGCGCTGTTTTGATGTGTGACCCTACGCCTGAGTATTAGGCTGAACAGTTGTGTACAGTGTTTAGAGTGAACCAAAGAGATTTTGGACTGATATGTAAGTTGAACGCGTGCAAGAAGACATAGACTGTAAGCTCTCTCACGCACTGTTGCACGCATCATGGCGATGGTTCTGTGAGGCCGCTCGACTACATAGATGTGATATCGTGATACTGTGTGCGCTACGTCAAGAGAACGACATAAACGAATATCAGTGATGTGAAGAAGTGGACAGCCACTAAGAGCGTGTGTGTGTGTCGAGACGTGCCGAGGAATGAGCTAGAGAGATATAGATACTTTAGTGGTTAGTCTAATATTGTGTGAAGATCTGAGTTACGTGGATTTCGTAAAAAACCTCCTTCTTAATGGTGTCAAAAATATGCCATGTTCAGAGGCAACGGTCACGAGTAAATGTCCAATGTGGTGGGAGAAGATGACTTGCTGGATATCCTCTCGCTATCACAGGCTTGAGTATTGTTATAAAATGTCCCGAGAACGAGCGACGCAATGTGGAATAGTGTAGATTAGTCAAAATGTTAGTGTACACAAGATAAGAAATACAGGTAGTGTGTCAACCAAGAGTGTATACGGAGAGTTGTGATAATAGTGGTTGGGTTGTGGGCCTCGTTGTGTGTCGTATAAGCGCAAGGCACTTTTCTCTAGAATCCTTTTCATTCTCTATCAAAGGCAGAGATGTGTCCATAAGGAAGTCAGTTTTTTTGTACTCTGAGCGGATATAGTTAGTAACCAATGAGATTATTCTCTACAAAAACATGTCAATTTAAAAAAGTCAAACAATTGTCAAACTGCAAAACTTTAAACCAGGACTCTATAACAAGCAAGGGCCGTACATCAATCATATGGGAACCAATCAAGAGAGTGGACACAAATTTGGAGGAGATATGCCGTTCTTTTGTCGCTTAACCATCAAATTTATCTGTTTCTCTTTGCTAATGTAACTATAACTTGAAGACGATGTCTTTCTATGATTTCATAACACGTAACGATAAAAAATTGATGAGGAAATTTAAATCAGCGGAAGTCAAATTACTGTGTGTATGGTCTTAATGACTTTTAAAAATCACAGGTTGTCTTCTATTCTTGACACGGTAGGGTTGTACAACAGGAAGTCCAAGAGGAGTGGTCCATTGTACAGCATTGTTTTTCATAGCTATAACCTACAGAAACAATCAAATTTGGTAAAGATAATCAAGTAGTACTGAAAATACTAAGTTGACGCGGATAAAAATTATATATACCTTTGCACAATCACCAAGCCAAGTCATAATACTTCGTGCAGCTTCAAACATTTCCCCCAAAGCAGTTAACGTGGTCTGCAAAAGAGAGTATTATTAGAAAGTCAAACACCGGCAAATTAGATAATATCGACCAACTGCTAGACATCCATATATACTTACTTTTGCAGCATAACAAGAAGCAGCAAATAACTCTGCATCATCTTCAATGGCACAACGCTCTTTTAACCTTCTTTTAATTTGGTCACGAGCACCAATATATGTGACACCATACACTGACGTCATCACTGTTTGCTTAACTAACTTCCTGTCCACCTAAGCATGCCATTCACAACATAAACATGTCAAAATAAATAGATATTACCAGAAAAAGTGACATTTTAACTCATAATTTCATGGATATATACCTGGTCGACTAACATTCGTGCATGCTTAGCATTTGGATCAGTTGTTGGGTCCCCCTCTGCATCTCTCCGCATAATTTCAATCACTCTGATTCAGCAAAAAAAATTACATTAATATCAACCTCGAAAGGTTTTAAGAATCAGTAATTATTACAAAAAGATAACATGACAGAAAAATAGGTAAGTGGTAACCTAGTAGCAATCCCAGAGTAGACATCAGCTGGCTTATCTCCTTCAACTAGGTTGACTGCAACCGCTCCTAACTGCACGAGTGAAAAATCCATGTGTGTGACTGTAAGATCAAGCTGATGTACTTAAATAGGTGTTTGGATTTGGGTTGTATAAGCTTAAAATCACAATAAAAGTCAAATAATTATAGTTTCATACCCGCTACAGCAGAACTTATTATGAAAGGCTAAAATAAAATTACCTTTTAACATTCCTTAAGCTTAACCTGAAGAGACTTTGAGTCCATTTCCCATAATATCTTTCTCTTTTCATAAGAAATGCAATATTTTCTATTTTACTTATCAAATCTTTATAATATAATAATTTGCCAAGGATTCAATATCTAATTTCCAATTTTTATAATTTAATATCACATAATCACTCTCAAAAAGGCGCATCCAAAAACCCTACCGTTCTTACTGAAAAATAAGCCTTAAACTTGAAAAGTAATTAGATAACATATCTTCAGGTGCTCATTAAACTAGAAACATCTACAGACTAATTGAAAAAAAATTACAATATGAGTGAAGAGTGAAGGCCATACCTTGTCCCTCCCAAGTGCAGCATAATGTTGTAACCCATTACACGAACCATCCTAAAAAGTTTCAAACCAAAATACCCACAATGTAAATAAAGTTGCACAAATTAACTCCACAACATTACTTTATATAAAACCAAAAATAGTTCACCTGATGAACAGGCATATATGACAAAGTAGTCTCAGGCGAAGAACTTCTTAAAGCTTCAGCTAAATTCATACATGTAGCCAAACATTGAAACGGATCCTCTGCACGTAACCACCACCGTTTTCCTTCAAGAGGTCGATCTGAAGAATCGAATATATCATCCACATGTTTCTCCGTGAATGCCAACCGACCCTCATGAGATAACTTATCTACACCACCACCAAATACATTTGCTAGATGTATTTTCAGCCACCGTAAGCCTGATTCTCCAAGTGGTTTTCCCTCAGCAAACTCAAGCACACCTCGACATAAATCAGACCCTAAATGATTTAAATACGGGTGCATTGGGTATGCACGACCTCGAAAATCAAGATTGTGGGGGTAGTAAAAGCCTTCTTCATCCTTCATTTTTCTCGCGACCTGATTTTTGAAATATAAAATTAGAATTTATCTTGTTCAAGATATATTTATTTTGCATTACATATATATAAATACTTACAGCAAGTTTTAATTCAATATCGCATCGCTGTGAATGCCTCTCTCTGTTTTCTTTTCTAACAGTTTTCATTTTCCATTTCCATTTTTTTAATTCGGTTTCATCAACTGTATCCGGCTCTTCAGGTAAAGGAACCTGTGTATTCATTATATCATTTATTTTTAGGGAAGGAAAAACATGGTTTTATTCCTGAATTTGATTTTTTGAAATAAGGTAAACTCACGTCATCACGGTCAACTAAATCGGCTAGACGTCCTCCGCTAGCCCAGATTCTATCTACAACACCAAGGACTTTTCTATTTACCCTCCATTTTGTAGCACCAAGTGTATTAAGTGCCTGAAATAAATATAAAAATTAGAAATGGGAAATGGAAGTTACATATTAAAAGATCAAACAGAAGATGCGCCCACCCCAAAAACAGGTTCTAATTGCTTCTTTGGAGTTCGTTTGACTACATCACGTTGCTGTTTTGCTCCATGTGTGCGCATTATATAGGATGGTAGATACAAGTAGCCTCCTCTGTTGTAACTGCAATATAGAAGACAAATAAGTAGTTAAAACACATTACTCTTCTACCATAAAAGCTAACTTAAATATGTTATTCAATAAAATTAAATAAGCACGAAAGGCATACCCAGTCCAATTAACCGGTGGGAGCAGCATCGGCATATACGGAATCACCATGTGCATAGCCTGATTTTAATTAAAAAATCTATAAAAAATAGATTTACATACATACAAATATAAATGTTTAAAGTTCATTACTTACACTTTTTTCGAGTCCTTTTCGTACAAGAGGATCACATTCAATAACTCCGTATCTTCTGCTGCCTCTCCTATAAACACACATAATTAAGAATCAGTTACAAGAAATAAAACAAAAAGATGAACAATTACTGAAGCATAAACAAGGCCATACTTACGGTGTTTCCACAGTTTTAAGAGTATGTACAAATGCAGGTCGAATATCAGGAGGACAGTCTTCAAACTGGTCAACAGGAGGTTGTATATATGCGGTCTCCATTAACAACTGAATTAAACGAGAACCAACCTGGAAAGAACCGCCATTAAAACTGTAACTTAATCATGAAACTGAAATTTGTTGTTGACATTAATCATATTATTTGTTAAAAGGGTACTAACCTTAACTTGTGCATCCTGTCCCCATGGCTGTAAATCATCTTGTTGTTTCACAATATGCCTTACTTGCTGCAACTTTTGCTTTTTTACTAAAACATTTACTTTTTTCCTTAATTTCTGCATTTGTTGCTCGGCATTCGCAGCTTCCGCTGCTTCCGAGTCATCAACAGGGCTCTCGTTTAATGAAGCCTTTCGTTTTGATTTTTCCATGAATCTGTGTATTCTTGCCTGATTATCAGAAAAAAAACACATGACAATAATGGTAAAACATTTATAGTAGCAATGATAATGCATATACAGATGTTCAAGCGGAGGCGATCATGGTTTTGCCCGCAGCTCAAACCGTATTTGGCATTGCAAGAAAGTGATTTTCTGATTATTGTCTCTTTGTGCGCTTATATTCAGTTTCCAGTGTTTGGTTACGGTGTAAGTGATTATAAATGTATGATTAATTAAGGCCAAGGGTCAAATAATCAGTTTATAAGGGGCTGAACAAAATGTGATTCTACTTACCTAGTTTATTTAGGGGTTATTTTAGATGTAAATACATAAATAATCAACAGTTGCAAGAAACTCATATGGATATTATGACAACTTCAAGCACACCCAACACAGTCTCCTACAGCCCGTTTTGTTAAAGCTAATAAACAGATTCTGATTATTGAATATTATATAATCACTTTCAAAAACGCAATGCCAAACAACCCTAAGAAAATATAAAAGCATATACAAAGTTGACATAGCGAACTGCAATTGTAATCACGCTGAAAAATATAAATGAACCAACCTCATGCTCAATGGCTTCGCCAATATGAAGAGCAGCCTGAACGACTCTAGCACCACCTTGACCACCACCCGTCATCAACAACCCCATCAACTTATGCATAGTAATAATCGTCATCATATCCGCAGGCAACTGATCAAACTGAGGCGCATACGCTCCTCTATTCTTCCCTTCCTTACACAAATCCTGCTCACCACTAATCGCATTCTTCAACGGCTCAAACCACCCCAAAAACAGCGACTTAACATAAGGCAAATTCGGCGCAAGTTTCTGCTCACACATATCCACCAAAAGCTCCTGATACTCTTTCGCCGCATTCTCCCACGCTTCCGTCTCAATCTTAATCTGCCTTTTCCTAAGTGCATTATACTTCCCCTGACCAATCCCATTAACCGACCTCTGCTGTTTACTACTCTTCATCTCAACCGACTTAATCTCCCTATTCAAATGCTGCACCATTTCACGAACCTCGTCACTATCTTCCTCCTCCGTCGAAATAATCTCTTCGGCCGCAGCCGAACTAGCATAACCCTTATACCCCACATCTAAAAACCTTAAATTAGCCCCTAAAGAACCTAGATTCCTTAAATTAATCAAATTTCCAACATTGTTATGGCCTAAAACCCTATTTTGACAAATACCCTTTTGAGTATAAGGGGTTAGGACAAATGGGTTGTTTCTTAAATTTGATAAATCACCCAAGGATTTGAGCTTTTTTAAATAAGCTCTATTAAAGATGGTTTTCCACATACTAAAGTGGATTATTTATATAAAATTAAGCAAATAGATTAATGGGTTTGTGAATATGTACATAAAAGATACAATATATGGAGAGATATTAATACCAGGATCTTGATTGAAGTGTTTTTGTGGAAGTGATCTGAAACAGGTGTGTTTGTGTGTGTGATTTTTAGTGTATGTGTGAAAGTGAAGAAGATGTGGCCGCCTAAAACCCTTGCTAAACCTATTCTTTTGTTTGATTTTACCTTTTCTAAAAAATAAAAAAATTAATTTAATATTTAATTAAATTAAATAATTAAAAAATTTAAGAAAAAAAATTTTATTTTAAAGTTAAATAAGAAAAATATAATATAATGAAAAATATTTATAAAATTAAAAAAATAAAAATTATATTAAAATTAAAAAATAAATATACCTTTTCATAAAGATATTTTAGTCTTTTTATTTATTTATTAATTTCATGTACAAGTCTAATATAAGTGATTAGCATTAGCAGTTGTGTTTTGAGAGGCTAGGGTTTTTATTTTTGATTTACATATGATAGATAGAACCAGAGAAGATGAAAAGTTTGGTATGAAATAATATCAAATAAATTATTAGGCCTCTAATATAAGTGATATTTAAACTTAATACTTTTCGGGTATGGGTTCGGGTACGTGTACGGGTATCAAGAGGTATTACCATCCCCGCCTCCATCCCCGTTTTTAATATCGGGGATTCCCCATCCCCGTCCTCATTCCCGGTTAATTCGGGGATTCCCCGGTCAAAACGGGTTCGAATATCGGGTCCCCATCGGGTACGGGTTTTATTGCCATCCCTATCAGTACATCTTATACAATAAGAGCACCATTTGATAGCAAGACATTTTGAGAAATAAAATGAAGTAAAGAAAAATAATTGTAAAGAAATGAAATGAGAGAGAATTAAAAAAAATTCCAATTATATAATATAACACCGAAAAATAGTTAAAAAAATCCTATTAAAAATCAACTCTTTTGTTTGATGGTGTATCTTTTCTTCTTAGTAAGAAAGAAATGCGAGCCTAAATCCTTAATGCTTTACTCTCTCTCTAATAAGTGGCTAATTAAGACCTTCATATGTTATCACTTAATTTAGTACTTGTAACAAATAAATCAAATTGCTATCAAGAATCCGGATCGATTGAGAAGGTTTTTATTTTGAGAAGATTTTCAAAAATGATAGATTTTTAACTTTGATTCAAGTTTTTCAAGCGTAAAACTCATTTTAATGTGATTATAATTCAAAATGTGTAAAAAAATTCGAATCAATGTTAAAAAATCTCTTGTTTTTGCAATATAAGTAAAATACTGAATCTTCTATACAAATTTAAGGAATCATTACCATAACTCGATTTTAGCAATGATTTGTGAATCAAATTTGTGATTTATAGCTTTGATTCGCTATTAAATGATGTTTACATGTGAATCAAATCAAAAAATATGAATCAATTTACTCAAACGTAGATTTCTCAATATTCTCAAAATAAAAACCTTCTCAACGGAACTATATTTTTTGTTTAACTTTTTACACGTGTATATAGCCGAATTTAAGAAAGAACTCAAAATTAAATTACAACTGAAAACAAATTATACATTCATCCAAAACATAAAAGTCCACAAAATACACATGATTTCACCTTCACATTTTTACCTTCATGATATTCGAAAAAAAACCTACGTGCATAAAACTAAATACAAGTCTAATGTCAAGTGTTATGAGGTGTATTCCATTGATCGAACATATCGTTAGCAAGATCGTTTGTACGATCGCTCCATCCTTGTGAAGTTTCAATGATGTTAAACTGCTCATAACATCATCATGCTTGTTTACATCTTGTGTGTGATCGATTGGCACTTCATCATCAAAGGGGTCTTGACTCATTTGTATATGAAATTGTGCATTAAACAACAAGCAATAATGATACGTGGAATCGACTCAAACAGATGATATGCGGTATCACGTAAAATGGCTCATCTAGCTTTTACTAAACCAAAGCATCTCTCAATAACACTCATCGCCGATGAGTGTTTCATATTATACAACTTCTTAGGTGTGGTAGGTGGACGTTACCAATCATTAAGATGGTATCGTTGGCCACGATAAGGTGTTAGAAAACCTTCACCGTTATATATATATTATCATAGCAGTTGTAAAATGCACTGTGCATTTTAACAACTGTTCATCGTCCAACCTAATTGTCTTAGCCTGGCCCATGTAACTGGCCTGCTCCACCAATCATTTTATTGTTCTTCCCCTTTCGAATTCTCGAACCATCACCCATTCTCAAACCATCCTTCAACCTCCACCATAGTCTTCAACAGTATCTACATACAGGGGCGACATACATCTGGAGGATTCTTCTACACACGCCCAATCAAAAACCATCATCTGAAACCCTTTCATTAAACAAAGAAGAGCTGTTCATTTTGCTTGCCTTTCTGGAGCTGTTATCTATCATGGTGGCTTCAATTTCGTAGCACAAAATAGGTATATAATGAAATTAACAAATCATTATATTATATATACCCACTTTCGTTGTGATTACTATTCTAATTCTGCTTCTAAATTAATAACAGATCACCGAATGGGGATGCAAATTTTGTGGAGAACAAAGCTCTTTTTGACTATTCAAAGTTAAGTGATGGTGGTGAAGTGGTTAAACCTAGCTCTATGTATTTGCTTATTATACTTTAGGGTAAGTTAATAGGTACAATGACAGTAAACTTGGTGTTTGTTGCAGATGGTAGCGGAGACTACAAGACCGTGACTGTTGCTATGGACATATCTAGGATGATCAGGTCAGCACGAGCAAAATCCATAAACACAAAGAAGGTATAGAATATATAAATGTTGATTCTTTAAATTAGGGTTTTATCATAATTTGGGCGTTTTCTTGAACATCACAGATACCCGGTTTTTAGTCGAGTAGTGGTTGCGGCCGCGGCTGTGAAAGTGGAGGATGGCAGCGCCTATTTCTCTGCTAATATTGAGTTCGTTTATCTTTGGTTACGGTAAGTCTTGCCGATTAAAATTTGTGAATTTATAAGAGCTGAACTGAACTGATTTCTGTTTGGCAAATGTTGATTTTGTTTCGGCTTATGGCTTATTTCGTTTTAGGTTTATGTTTCGTGACTTTGAAGTGTATATTGTTCTGACTTTGTATATTGTTCTTTGATTCAGCACGATAAGCGATTCAAAAGGAGTAAGCTACTGAATCAAAGACAAGTGCTTCAGCAGGACGAGTGATTCAAAATGAAAATGAAAAGGAGTTACTTATTAAATCGCCGGTAAGTTTATTTTATATATACGTACAGACTAATACATTCTATAGGCCAAGCCGTATACACCGTATGCCACATATCAGATGCAACCCACCTCCAACTTTTTATTAACCTGATACGACCCAATTTCAAAAAAATAAAAACAAATTAATATAAACTATAAGTTAAATATTATTGAAAATAACCCAACTGATGCATGAGCGTTTCACAAATATTTAGACTCACACCCTTCCAAAATGGTGAAAATGCCTTTACGCCAAACAGTCTTTAATATTTACATATATCATGACTTTTACAGTCCTTAATATTTAGACCTGCTGAATTTAGTGTTTCGCGTCCTTAAGATTCAGACCTTCATTTTGCCAAACAGTCCTTAATATTTAAGGACTACTGACTTTATGTCAAATGTTTAGTTATGTGAAAAACTTGATAACTAATTTTATTTATCCTTTTATAATACTGCAATGGTTAGGAGGGACAAGGGTTTGTGTAACCGGTAAGGTTAGGTTGTGTTTGGGATTGGTTATTCAGACACTTCTACGAATATGTTATGATAGTTTTAAATGAGTATTGGTTTCCTGTGGAATTGATTAAGTAACTGTTTTGCAGAGCTACAACCATTTTGGGGTCAATCACACTGACGAGGAACAACGAAGTTATATTACTAACAGCTGAAGAAAGAATGGTAGCGGAAATTGTTGTGTTTTTCAACGTCTACGCCTGCTTATAGGACGGTCAGCCGCACATTTTTTTTAGCAGCCCACTAAGATACACATTATGTTTAGCAGCCCCCATAAAAATGCAGTGTCTGGTAAGCTTTTAGTACATTGAATCATGAACTTCGTGTTTTTTGTTATTTTGTATTGTTCCAACTTTTGTGAACACTTGACCGAAGAACTGACATTGAACCGTTTCTGGCTCAGGGAGAACCAAGCTATGGTGGGTAAAGGCGGTGCCAGAAGATTATTTTCCTTTATGGTGAGTCAAAAAGGTGTCTACGTGCTTTTGACTATAATTATTTGTTATGTTTGGAGAAATAATGAAACTGGGTATCATCTTCCTTTTAATTAGCAAGTGAAAGTTGGTTAATTAGTTGTTTATTAAGAACAACTAGATAAACTGTGACTGGGATCATTAAGGTTTGTGCTTCCTTTATGTTTTCCTTAACCATTTACACTATTGCCTTTTGGTTTGATTTTTTTCCCTTCTTTTCTTTCTCTTTAAAGTGCTCATTATGCCATCGTTGAACATAGTGTACTCACTCCATATGCGTTTTTTTTATTATCTATGCCCCACAATTATAGTTGCCAAAATATTCATTGGCCATTTACAATTTGTTACAGATTTGTTACTTAATACATGTCCCTTAGTTTTAGTCAACTATATTAAAAGGACATGTTCAATCGCTTTAG
>BQNB010036489.1:0-50085 GCA_026074375.1 Tanacetum coccineum | reverse complement strand
CAGGCCCAAACACCAACAAAAGATCTGGATTGATTATGCCTACTCCTGATCCTGAAGTACCAGCACCTCAACCTTAATACAGTATATTTTTTGTTTTTTAAATATTAATTTTCAATAAAACATTTCGACTTCATTTTTATTGTTGTTGTTTAACACATACAATTAAAAGTTATAGTGTTCAAAGAATTTATTTATTTTGTTTCAAGAATGGTTCCATATGAAGCTTTGTTACGCAGTTGCATCTATTTCTATTAGGCTCGCATTCATCTCATTTAAGTGTATACTTTTCGTATCCATCGGTGTATAGAAACGAAATTAAAGTAATTGTGTAAGTGTACTTGTTATGCAACTTCGAATGTATTTTTTATGTGACTTGTATTTGGTTTTAATTTAAAAAATGGTTAATAGACAAAGAAGTTACTATACTTTCCTAAAAAGTTCGCCTAAGTTACTCAATTTTCATTGAAATTATGGGGGTGTATGTTTATCAAAAGTTCAGTAACATAAGTGAACAAAATGAAAGTTGAGTAACTTAGGAGAACTTTTTGGGAAAGTATAGTAACTTCTTTGACTATTAACCCTTAGTTTGACATAGTTGACATTATGAGATAGTTTTAAAAATCACAAAGTCAGTTACCAGCATATGAAGATTGTACGATATTTTAAAACCTTATAAAAAGAATTGATATGTTGACTTGTCGAAAACGAATTTGACAACCAATGCATATCAACTCTTAAAATAAACTGTTCGTAGACGGGTTTAGAATTTGAATTTGGATTTGGTGTACATTTAAGAGAGAGAAAATATAATATAAATTTGTATTATAAATTAATTTTAAAAACATTTGTTGAATAAAAAAAGATGAAAGAGAACTAAAGAATATACGGCTGAGAATTAATGTATATCAAAAACTCTAACAAGTGTGCTCAAAACCCACTAATATCATCCGTTTCAATTTTTAGACATCATGTCATCATATTTGGATTCAATATGATACCAAACAACAAATAGTGGCTATGAAACCAATACTTTAGATCAAAACCCAAGAAACAAACAGACCCTAAGAATTGATCTTTTTCATATTAATTTCAAGACATATCAATGACTTATTTTCAAAAGATAATTGATCATGCACCTTTTTTATAGAATATCATAGTACATGCTCTAAAATTACACTGTTTAACTATTGACAAACTAATCAAGAAGATGTTCCTATATTTTTATCCGATTGATAGCTAATAAAAACATTGACAGACCAATTAAAATAGTTTAAAGATTGCTACTTATGATTATGTGAATGGAATCTCGTTTCCTTTGCAAAACTACAACTGATTGGTAAAATTACCCAAACTTGTCATATTTAAGTCAATCATAACGTGTTTTTGAACATGATATAATCGGTTAAAACGGGTGTCTATTTTCCCAAAAGTGTACATAACGCATGATGCTATCTATTTACTTTTGAGCTGGTGATCTAAACTTTTCTCTACACATTTATAAATTTATACATTAGTGGTACTTTTATCCTTCTCACATACTATTTACAGTAACAAAAGATTAAAAAAATGTTAGATGAGAGTGGTGTTACAGTACTATCTACAGTAACAAACTATTAAAAAAAATTAGACACAACTGGCTTCATCACATTAATTTGTATAACACATACCACTGCCTCATTATCTCTTCCATCTCTTCTGGTGCCTCATCACACACACAAAACACACACCAAAACTCCAGAACAATCGCTCATCTTTTCCATCTCACCAATCCAATCAAAGTGATACAACAAAATTCATCAAACTACAAGTAGATTTACTCAATTTTCTATTACAATCCATGATATTTTAGGGGTTTTCTTTTTGGGTTTTGATTTTAGATTCTGATTATGGGTTCAAATTCTTACAAGTTTGGACTATGCCATATACAAGCTGGAAAAGCCACTTCCCTACTCGAGTAGGTGTGATTCAAAGGGTGCAAGGTTTATACCATTTTTAAGTGTTTTGGTTTTTACTTTTTAGTGATTTTGGTGTATTGACTAAACTGATGTTTTGTTTTATCGATGTAGGGGTTTCACGAGATGCTTAACACACACGCTCTCCCAATCTCTTCTTCCCCCACCGTTCCAAGTTTCAAAATTCAAGACGAGTTATGATGGACACATTTACTAAGGAATTAAGAACCAGGTAAGAAAAAATTATAGCTTGGTTTCTCTTTTTAATTTTTGGTCTATTCATTAGAGTGGGAGAGTGATCTAGAGGATGATGAGGTGTAGAGTGATTTGAGTTGCGGGAGTGATGTGAGAGGGTGCAGATGGGAGTATGAAAAGGAAAAGGGGTTCTGAATGTGAAGATGAATCACCTCAGGTACACCGAAACCTCTGACCTAATTGTGTTATACAACCTTTTCATATATTATTGGCTTTGACATATATTAGCAGTAGAAGAAAGGTTGCTGCCAAGTGCCCGAAACACCCTTTCAACTTACTTAAAGGTAATAGCTATATTTTAATTTCATTATGCGCACACGATAGTTTCCTTGATAAATAGTTGTTGATTATGGATAGGTTACAAACTATCATTAGGAAGCAGGGATTGCAAAAAGGAAACTTAGTGATGTTGATTTGGGTTGGAGTAACAAAGCGGGGGTAGAGGCCGATTGCAACCATGATGATTTACTTTGTGATTTGAGGTTATAATCCTATTCTCTTCACAATGTACATGAATTGTTAGTTAATGTATGGGTTATTGTGTATTAGTGAAAAAACATGTATTTTTATGTTTGCTTGACTGATATTGGTGCTCAACCCACTGCATTTCCTAGGAGAATAACTTTGTCGATTAGTGCAGCACATAGAGAAAACAATTTTTTTATTGTTAAACACTTCATGGTGACACACGTATCTCTGCGAAGTGATACGTGTCCTTCTCCCTATCTCCACTCTCACATAAAAAATCCACCTTCTAACACTCTTGCATCAAATTGAATCATCATCACCACCACATATGAGCCTCTTCAAAGCTTTGAATGGTAGGTGTGTTTGGGACGGATGAAAATTTTATGTTTGGGGATGTTAATCGTTTCTTATCTAAAGGATAAAGATTCAATACTTTTTGTTTTGATTGTGTATATTTTTTGTTTTTACATGAACTGAGTGAGTATTTGAGATTATTAGGGGTTTTGTTTGATCATGAGTTGATTCTTTTGTAACATGAAATATGAAAGATGAGGAGCTACAAGATGCAATAGGAAAAACAAGTTGTGTTTACAATATGTGGGTATGGTTTTCTATATTGCTTAAAGTTTTGATTTTTATTGTAAATCAAGGTTAGTGTTTGATCATGTTTATGTTTTTATGAATCTGTTATTTTGTTGTAGCTTTAATATTTAGGGATTTTCTTATAGGGTTTTAGTTTTAGATATCAGTTATGGGTTTGAGTAGTTAGTGATCTTTATTTAAATTTTTGTGGATTTTCTTATATATGGGAAATTTATTGCATTTGTGTTCTTTGTGTAGCCCGTAAAGATTTTAGGGATGTGCGAGTGTCGAGGATAGGATGGATGTGGAGGTTTCAGTTGTCGTTCAAGCAAGTGAGTAGTAAGACCCTGTTTGGCATTTTTTTAATGTTATGTATAGTTTATGTGTAGTTATGGGGTTTTTGTGTTTTGATTTATGAAAAAAATGTGAGCATCTTAATATGTGCATGGTAATAATCATTTGGAGGAATCAAATAAGGTTGTTTATATGTATGGACTGATTGACAGAATTAAAGGACGTCGGTTTCGTATCAATAGAGGTGTTCATAAACCTTTTAGAAGGTATGTCACTATTCATTATTTCCTTTAATCTAACTGAATAGTTGAATATTCTGTCATGTTCAGTTTCTATGATTTTATAGTCGATACTTTGAAATAATTATGTCCAGAATTTGTGCCTAATCTGCAAGAAAGCCTGTAGTAGCAGCAATAGACGGTCCTGTATTTGGTGGCGCATTAGAAATAGCACTGGTAAGAAACATGTTTTAGAGGGTGTTTGGGATTGTTAATCAAGTGCTTATCTTTATTCAATCACATAAGCAGTTTGGGGAATTTGCCTACTTGGCTAATATTATCTTTTTCCTATTCCAAAATAAACCAGCACTTAAGAATATTCATATTGGCACGTGGGGAAGAAGAAAGATAAATCAATACAACTTCTTTCCTTACCTAGAGGGGAGGAAGGGACGGGGCCGATGAAGAGAGAGGGAAGAAGCTGCAGCGGCACCTCACGAACTTCTTACTGGAGCAGATACACCCCCTTATCTATTTAACAGTTAGTCTTTCCTTTATTTAGAGTACAAATCAAGAATTACATTGACTGACTTATTTATAGGCATCTGATGCACGCATAGCGACTCCTACCTCATGGCTTGGCTTGCCAGAACTACAATTGATGACATCAAATAACATTATATTTATACCATCATTTATCCTGAATAAGTTACCTACTTTTATATAATTATTGCAAGAATTTATACTTAATTGCTTAAAAGTGTTATTTGCAGTAATTAAGGAGTGATTTGTGAAGACATGTTAAAAGACGCATATTTTGGAGCTAAAACGAAGATATTTGAAGATCGTATAATTCTGACTAATACGCCGTATCCAGAAAAGAGATACGGCGTATCAGCGCCAAATCTTCATAAGAAAACGCGTATTATCAATTCCCAATACGGCGTATCCACGTTTACCTATACGCCGTATCCAGCTGGATAACTATTAAGAGATTAGGTGAATACATATATTTTGGGGATCAATCTCAGCCATCCATCTAAAAAAATGAAAAGAGAAGATTAATTCACATTTATTAATAAATAAATAATAATAATATTAAAATAGAGCGGAGGGGCATTTTGGTCGTTTCGCGTCACACACCAACCACCCACCCAAATCATTACTTACACCCTCATTTTTAGATCTCATCTTTATTTTCTCTCTCTCTCTCATCAAACACACACTAAAAACACACACAACACATAGATTCAGATCTCAACCATTATTTTTTACACCGATCAAACAATACACACACTAAAAACACACATTCATCAAAAATCATCCACAAATCGCATCAAAAAATAAAAGAAAAAGATGTCGATGACGTTGTTGAAGAAAAAATCTTAATGATTAAGCTTATATCTAAAGCTTCGAGTAAAAAACCGTCAAAATACAAGCTTAACATCACTAATTCAGGTATAAAACACTTCATTTACATATTTTAATGTTATTTATGCATAAATGGTGAAGCCTACTTTTTTATATAATTTGTGATGAACATATTATATTTTGTATTCAAATTATTGTATTTATACATTTTATAATAAAAATATTTTGATATTTGATGATGTTATAGTGATAAGTAACATTTAGATCGAGTATGCTGATGTTGATAAAGAAAATATGTGATTACAAGTTAAGTTTTCACTATTTAGAAAGGATTTGTTGATGATGTTGTGATTTTAAAGACAAAATGACGTGTTAGTGAAAAATCACATATGATAAGTTCCCTGGAAAAATTGCAAAAACTTATATACTCCCTCTCTTTACTTCTCATCACTAAAAATAATAATGTTTCATCTATGTATTTTGATCAAAACCAAGACCTCCCGAACAAAGGTGTTTTTGTTCATTGTCAATTGGTTTCAAGAGCTAACCGGGGGTGGTATTGTATGGCGGTGTGTTGTGTTAGTGATTTCGTTTTTTTTATGAGCTCATTGGTTCGGCGTCGTTTCTTGGTTATAAGCTTTATACGCAAAGACCTCCGAACAAGAGTGAATGACGAGTGTTTGTTGTTGGGGTCGAACCAGAGTGAAACTTTGTTTGGATAGAAAGGTGGTTTTGTTGGACCCGAATACGAGTGTTTCTTTGTTTGGATCGAACTAGCGGACCGAACTAGCGGACTCGAACGAGCGGATCAAACGAGCGGTTCGAATGAGAGGATCGAACGAGCGGTTCGAACGAGTGGATCGAACGAGCGGATCGAACGAGCGGATCGAACGAGCGGTTCGAACGAGCGGTTCGAACGAGCGGTTCGAACGAGAGGATCGAACGAGAGGATCGAACGAGAGGATCGAACGAGAGGATCGAACGAGCGGGTTGGATAGACGAATATTCTCGAACGGAGCCGAACTCATAACGAGTGGGATAGATATTTACGTAGGCATTTTTTTGGACCGACGAATTTTTTTTTTTAGAAAATTGTGCTACGTAACTATTGGTCCTTTTGTGACGAAAAGGTTTCAGTTATAACTGCATACTTTTGATGCGTAAGTCCGTTTTAGGCCCGTGACCTCTCAAATCGAAGAGAAAAACGAGACGGATCACGCTGTAACCACCCTTTGGCAGGTTAAGGATTTTTCGAAGCCCAAAAACATCGTTTTCTATGAGAAATTGACATTTTTCAGTTTTTTTGGAATTTTTCGCCGCTGATTCCGAATCAAAACACTCACGGTTTTTTCTTGATTTAGTAAAATCCCGTAAATGTCGATTCGTTTTACGGTTTAAGTCATAGAATTGTAAAATCCCGTGAACGCGTTAATTGATCTTCACCAAACAAACCAAACACAATACATTACACTAAAACGATCCTTATCAAAATTCACCTTCATTTATCATGGCTAGTATTGAATTTTAATGACTATGGAGTTATTGTCCGATGTTATTTATCTGGGTTTGAAGTAGTATTTCACGAGGAGTGTATTTATTTCGTCTTTGTTTTTCGTCAACGAAGATGACTTGTGCTAGGCATTTATACGTGTTGTGATGACAGACTTGATTGTATCGCTAGTTATACTCGATGTAAGGTGTTACATTGTAGTACTCACTGTTCATAGCTCTATCACTTTAAGGATTACATTTGTAGTACTCAGTGTCTCACGTAGTTGAGGAATTTTCAGATGGTGTTGTTTTTTTTATATAACTTTGGGTGAGTTAAGATGGTTTACTTAGAGATGTTCCTATGCACCGTTCTGATCACGCGGGATGGAGTACAGATTTAAGTCAAAGAGTCGAGGATTTTATTCATTCTCGGGTCGTTTCATCGGTTTCTCCATCAGTGGTCATCAGTTTTAGCCTACAGAATAGATAAGGGGATTTAGTTTGGGGGTTGATCAAGATGAGAATTGTAAAGAGAGTACCGACATCTTCTACAAAAGCATTTGCTTTATCGCAATCACGGGCTATGAAGCTAAAGTAAGAAGTTACAGTTGGCAATAAGATGTTCACATGTGTTAGGATGATTCCTAGTTTAGTCATCATCCATGGAGGGAGAAATTGTACATTCATGGTACATTAGTTGATTTTTTTATGTTCCGTTTTGATAGTTTTACCGCTCGACTACATAGAGGGAAAATTGTCCTACACTCGGGACTTAATGGACTTTTGGTGTTAGCAATTCATATCTGGCACTTTTCCTGGACGGGAGAACATTTTCTACATCAAGGACGCACACAAGTTCACTTGATCGGGTTTTATAAAATTGCCGGAGATTTGTCAGCAGAGATGATAAATGCTTCAACTTGTTATGTGGTGTCTCGGTTTCGACTTTCGGTAAAAAGGATAAAATGTGTAATTTGGGCTGAATTTACAATCAAGATGGAATGCTTTCCTAAGTGAGACGAGGTTGATGATATCATCCATCCCTTATGATCGGTTGTACTAAGTTTATCGTCCAAGGGGTGTTTGTTTGGGCGGGGCTGATGAAGTTCAGAAGCATAATTCATATCAAAAGCGAAGTATTCGGATAAGAGAACTTCCAAGGATGACAAGATGAGATGGCAGATTGTGTCTGATTACTTTCGACATGACCGAAGATGCAAGAATATGAAGCTATTCTCAAGACAAGCAGCTAAATCAGAAACTTCGTGTATGACCAGAAGGTATGAAGAAAGTTTTTTAAGTTCATGTCAGGAAGTTTATGTGCAAAAAATCTAATCAAAAAACCGGGTTCGGCTAGAGAAAACTTCTATGTCATCCTCAGCAGTACGTTCGTCTACAAGCTGAAGAAATAAAGTTGGAGTATTCAAGTAGATCGTCAAAGATATTCTCAAGGAATACTGGACTTCATTCTTATCATTTTTCTTTATTTTTGCTTGTAGGAAACATTGTAACCAATTCACGTGTGCCATCTTGGAGGGAGATTGTTAGCCTCACTTTTAGTGAAGCTGGCGTCTTACACGTGAATGGATTAGTTTTGGAGACACTGAGTGTTACGCCAAATGGGTCTTTTATGTTAAACTAGGAATAGTTAGTTTTTCTTCTTGTATAAATAACTCCTCATGCTCTCCATGAGGGGGTGGATGTTCTATTTTTCTTTTTCCTTAATCTAATCTTTCATCTTTTTGTGTTGATCCCCTCTCTTTACTTTCCCTCACTAAAACTACACAATGATCCATCTAATGTATTTTGATCAACCAAGACCTCCCGAAAAGGTGTTTTTGTTCCTTGTCAATAATGAAGAAATTTTGCTGATATTTTGATTATTTAAGATGTTATTGGATAGTAAGCTTTAGATCGAGGTATGTTGATGTTGATAAAGAAATTATGTGTTAGAAGTTATTTTTCACTATTTAGAAGGATTTCGTGATGATAATGTGATTTTAGAGACGAAAAGATATCAGTTATCGACTGTGTTAGTGAAAAATCAATATGTTAAGTTGCTAAAAAATATGCCAAAAAACTTCTATTACTATATCTATATGATATAGATAAGGTTTTAGCGTTTATGAGTTTTGTTGATTAAATTGGTTTGAAAAGTTAGTTGTGCTATAATTCATATATGGTTAAATTTGAACAGTATATACTCATATATGCTATAAGTTAGATTTTAAGCGTTTATGGAGATTTTGTCGATTGAATTAGTTTGAAAAGTTAGTTGTGTGTATAATATCATATATGATAATCTGCTTGAAAGTTAACTTCTTTAACATTATAATATATCATATATGATAATGTGCTTGAAAATTGAATCAAATCTTTTTATTTGTGTAGGAGAAGGCTGTTTGTTTTTTATGCATCTTGAAAACCCAACAAGCATCCAAGGCCAAGATGATCAAAGAAGGAAGCTCGTTAAATTTTCATTTTCACTGTGTTATTTAAAATGTATTCTCCATTTTTTCTTGTAATCTCCGTATGGAGTTTTTACGTCTACGGACGACTTTGTAAATCATCGAAAACTGGTACAATGTCTTGATAAAATGGTATAACTTTATTTGTACTATGTCGTCATGTTTTATGCTGAAATGAAAATGGCGAAATGTTTGCGGATTTTGTTCAAGTTTTATTGAACACATTCATAATCACTTGTAAAAAAATTAGAATAGGGAACATGTTATCATTGTTTGAACATCAAGTATGATGGTTGATAAATTATTGGTGATTGTGTTAAATTACATGTGATTTCCAAAAGGAATCACATATGATAGTTTCCTACAAACTTGTAAAATACAAATATCACATCTGATATATAATAGATTCACATTTATGTAAGATCAAAATCAACCAAAATCAAGTAAAAGAGAATTTCTAACACTTGTTCATATAAAAAATCAAACATTAGAAAGAGTACTTTCAAATATCACATGTGATAATTGTAATGAAAAGAAAAATAATGTAAAATCATATATGATTTCCTAGCATATCACATGTGAAAAAAATCAATCAGTTTGATGAATTTATCATTAAACCAAAGCCTTTTTATTTTTGAAACAACTCTTCTTCTTTAACCAAGTCTTCTTCTTCTTGAACCAAATCTTCTTTTTCTTAAACAACTTCTTGAATCACAACTTCTTGTTGAACCACGACTTGTTCTTGATCTTTAAACCTTAGCTTCTTTTGTTGTAATCAAAACTTCCACATAATGAAAATGCATTTATGTTCTTCAAAACGTTTTTCATTCAGTTTCATGAAAATAAAAATAAAAATAAGTTGTTTAATGACAAAAAGCAAAAAGCACATATGATATCACATATGATATATCTAATAAAATAGACTATGTGATATCACATATAATAAATCTAACAAATGAAATATCACATGTGATATCACATATGATATATCAAACAAAATAACCTCACAATATCACACAATTAACACAAGTAATTATTCATATATGATATATTTCATATCAACTCAAAAATGCTTATTGCTAACTAATAAGCTAAAACCATCTTAATTCAACTTAAATCAATAACTTAATTTTATCAAATGCTAGATAATAAGTGATTCAGATCATAAAACTACCTAATAATACAACATATTCATAAACTTTCATCTAATTCATAAGCTTATTCATATAACTCTCTTCTCTTCTAATAAATAAGCGTATTAACATGAATCAGCTAATAAGTTAGCTTATAATTTAGCATAATAAAATCAAATCACAATAATTCATAAGCTTATTCATAACTCTTCTTTAATTTATAAGTTTATTCACATAACTCTCTTTATAATTTGTACGCTTATTCTGATAGCTCTCTTCTCCTCTAATTCATAAACTTATTCACTTGAATTAGCTAAAAAATGATTAAAAAAAATCAGATCGGATGAATATAACGAGAAGAATATGAACCTCATGTTAACAAATTTAAGAACGAGATGATAAGATGATCGATTGATGAATTAAAGAACATAATTTTGTGTTGTTTGTAATGATCGATCGAATCTAGATCTATTTGTGTTGTTTGTGTTAATGGTATAGAGAGAGAAAATAATGAGATGAACGAAAACACACAGATGTGTGTGTGATTAAATGAGAAGTTTATTAGAAAATAAGTATATATATTAGACAAAAATACCCTTCTGGTGTAAATTGAAAAATTAATCTCATCAATTGAATGAGATGGAGATGGAGGGTGGCAATGAGTCCCCCAGTATCTAATAAAACTTTGGTATCCAAATAAACCTAAATCTTATATATATATATATATATATATATATATATATATATATATGAATGGGATCGTGAGAAAACCTAATATCGGTGGAAAACCCAGAAAACTCAAACAGATGCTCTAAAAATACTAAACAGATGCCCTAACTGTGCGACAACTCTTCTTGAAAAAATTAGGGCATCTGTTTAGTTTTTTTAGTGCATCTGTTTGGTTTTCTAGGTTTTTCAGCAAAATATAGTTTTCTCTAGAACCCATCCCTATATGTATATATATACTACTAAAATTTTATCATAATATAAGAAAACACTTTTTATGCTTATAATAATTTATTTTTTTTGCTAAATATGTAGCTAATTATTAATTTTTTAAAAATAAATAGTGAAATTCGGAATATTCGAGTCAACCCGAGAACGGAACCGAATTCAAATTCGGTTATCGGTTCGGTTCGGTTTTCGAGTTGACCCAAAGAAAATTTGTAATCGAACTAACTAAACCGAACTAATCAAACAATCCGATAACCAAACCGATCAACACCCCTAGTTCAAAAAAAAACAATACTTACATATTTAACTCAGGTCTCGTCCTGCGTAAATACGCCATCATAAGTGTGAGTGTCGAAGAAGGTCAACATGAGGGACGAGTATTCACGGGTCGCGAAACTCTCCATCTGTACATACATACATATATAAGATGAAACAGATTAAAAATGACAAATCACAACACACCATGTATACAATGAACTATATATATGTAAAATAACTATAATGTGTATTACCTGCTGATCTCAAAGAACAGCCAATGAGCGGGATCCCTGCCGGTAGAAGACCGTAATCTTTGCCCGATTTTAAGCGGCTTGGGCAGCATGCTTAGGGTCAAGCCAAAAGTCAATCTTCCTATCCCATTGTGTCTACCCTGCGCTCGGGGGAGGTCGGGATCTGATGCTTTCCACATCACGCGTCTCTCCGGGTCCAACACTCAAATAGGTACGCTTTAAGCAAGACTTGTTGTCGGCGTAGACCTTGGCTAAATGCTGCTCGATGCCCTTCTTGATGTTAGACCATAGCCTGGAGCGCATGTGGGGCGCCAAGTCAAAGTGTTGTTGCAATCCGATATAACAAAAATAGATATAGAGATATAAATAAATAAACAAATTTAGATAAATATACACATGTAAATAAATGAACACGATAATAAAATAATATAAAAGGAAAATAAAATAACCGACCATGAGCCGTCCCATGATGTGCGCCCTATTGGACTCCTCGATGGAGTGCCAAGAAGAGTAGTTCATCGGGAACTCCCTGACAAGCTCGCCGACAAGGTTACTCCACCGCGCAGAGTTTTCATCGATATGAAGCATTGTTCCTTTATCGTTATACTCAAACCTGATCTTCAGCGGGCCATATTCATCTATGCATTTCTTGAGCCTGAGGATCCTGGTTTCTTTGCGCACACCCTTGTTTCCTCCATCTCTACCGCCTCCCTTGGTAGCTTGTCGGCCTCCCACATCTACAAATTCAAGTGAGTGATAACGTTATAAAAATTCAAGGTAAGCAAATTCAAGTTATCAAGTCTATGCTTATATTAAAATAACCAAGAAATTCTTACTTCAATAACTGGTGCCAATCGGACGTGGAGGGGGAGGATATGGGTCATCATCGCCACCGTCGCCACCATTACCTCGTGCTACTCCTGCTGACATCTGTACAAGTACAAGTATAATAACATATAGAAATTCATGAACAAATTAATATAGCCATGCATAGTCAAATACATACACATTCAAATAAATATACACATTTAAACAATCCATAACAATATATTCATTCAAATAAGTGTCATATTACTAGTTACAATTCAAGATTAATCTTCCTTGTCGCTAGAATAAACAACAATCGCAGCTACATCATCATCATCATCATTGGCGAGGACTTCATCATCAGAATCTGCTAAATCAGGAGGAACGACATCTTCATCATCAAAAAAATCACCGTCGTCGTCAACAACAATGATATCTGGTGGTGCCTCAACATCCGTTGATTGACCATCTATATTCAAGATCGCAAAATCCAAATCATTCAAACTAGTAAAAAGTGTGAGATTAGATGAGTTGTTGTCATGTATAACATCATGATCGTCCTCTACCACGATGACACTTCCGTTCGAAAACTTATGATGATTCACATCTTGGACGACCTTCCAATGGAGTGGTCGTCTGGCCATATCTTCAAAGGAGAAGACTTGTTTGACTTGTGTTGCGAGAATGTATTGTTGATATTTAAATGACTCACTAGATGCCAAGATTTGTGCTATCTTGTTTTTAATTACAAAACATTTGAGTTTACGTCCTTCGTTGCTAGTGTCGAACCATTTAACTCAGAACAACACAACTTTGAACGACATATACAGAAACTCAAGAATTTCCGAGAAGCATATTGTTGGGGGAGTCCGACCGTACCATCAGGAAGGTGATTTGGTCACTTCTGTGGTGCGGAGCATCGCCTACGGTTATTTGCAGGGTGATTTTTCCTAACGGACTTACTTGTTCGCCGGAGAATCCGGACAACGTTGTGTATACATTTCTTCTTTTTTCTCTGATTTCTTTTCAGAGCTTTAGAAAGCAATGCTCGTATATTACGTCGCAGGCTGCTCCTCCGTCCAGGAGGACTCTTCTCACTTGTCTCCCATGCACTAGTACGCTTATGAGGATTGGGTCCACAAATGGGGCTTTGTTTCGGATTGGAGGGAATATCATTTCTTCAATGCTCATAATCCTCATAGGCTCTTTCCTTTTAGAGGGTTTTTTACTACCCCCACCATGAGAATAGGATCCTCTTTACCCTCCATGATTGGCTCAGCTTCTACTACTGGTGTGGCACAATCTCCAAGTTGGGCATCCATCTGTTTGGCTTTCCCTTTCTTGTTTCTTTTTACTAAATGGCTTAACTTTCCTGACTTGACAGATTCCTCGATCTGGCTTTTCAATTCTTGACAAGCATTCGTTTCATGTCCATAGTCATGATGAAACTCGCAGTACTTGGAGGTGTCTTTTGCCTTGGACACCATTTTGGGCGGTTTTACAAACGTCTTGCCTACCTTTTCAGAGACCAGGATTTCTCGTGGGCTCTTGGTGAGGTTTTGGAGGATCCTTAGGATAGCTTCTTTGTAAGGGCTGTACCAATCTCGCTTTTCTTTATTCTTCCTCCCTACGCCTTCCCATGGCTTTCCTCTGGGAAGTATTTCTCCGATGCCTTCATCCATGAAGGTGACAGGTCGTCCTTCCGAAGCGGTTTCCTCTGCCTGTAGCCAAGAGTATGCTTTGTCCATGAGCCTATCGTAGCTTTTCGGAAGCTCCGCAGACACGAATTTGACAAGAGACTTTATTTTTACTCCATGTACGAAACTCGCTATCCTCTGATCTTCGTTAAGTTTTGTGATTTGCGCCGTTTCATTTGTATATCTAGATATGAATGCCCGAACACTTTCCCCTTCCATCCTTTTGATTCCATTTATGGCTAAGTAGGTCTTGGTTTGTTTCTTCTACTGATTGAAATAAGTCCGAAACATCTTTTTTAAGTCTTTGTAACTTAAGACTGCTCCTTTTGGAAGGCTATTCCACCAAACTCTGGCTGCGTCCTTTAGTATGCATGTGAACATATGGCAAGGGACAGGCATGACCCATTTCTCTATTTTTGTCACAGTAACACCCCCAAAATTTCAACAACGCAGCGGAATACCACTTGGGGTGCTACTTCATAGTCCATACGCACAAGTTACAGAAAACGACCTTAAAATGTACGTTTCAAATAAAGTGTCACATTCTATTTAATAAAAGATCAGAGTTGCAACAGGTTCCATTTATAATGTATTAGAAAACATTGTCAAAACGTTTGTCAAATGGTACTCAAGTTATTAAGCCTTCAAAAATATATCCGCGCGGCTCAAATGCTCCCAAAGCTCAGCTAGCAAAAATAGTAACCTGAGAAAATACATGCTAAAACGTCAACAATAATGTTGGTGAATTCATAGGTTTAAGTAAAAGCAATGTTGAAATAATTTTAGTAATATTTCAATAGAAAAAGAAGCGTTACGATATTTCAAAGTATTATTTTCTGAAATCCAAGTAGTGATTCAATAAGTCAAGAAATGCTGATGAAATCAACAGTTTAGTAGACCACAAGATTTAAGTAATGGTGGACTAAGTACATATTCACAAGATTTAAAGTATATGGTGGACTATAATTACGTTGTCCGAAGTCCATAAACTATTAATTGCAGGACTCTGTAATGTATTCCATGTACCAAAACAGGTACTATTGCTACTAAGTGCATGATCTCCGAAACCTTAACTAAGTTTGGCGTTAACTAGTTTGGTGCCCCAAAGAAACATAGGATGCTTGCCAATAACCTAAAAGTTATATCACAATGTTAAATGCACCATGGTCAACTTGTGACCAGAAATTCAAGGTGGGGATTGTCAGTCTCGATAGATCTATCCACAACACTCGCGCTCACTACAATAGCAATTAACGGTTCATGATTGGTAGGTACTTAAATGGCAATGTGGTAACTTATGCAATAATAATCAAGCAGTAATCTGGATAGCATACAATTTGAAAACACGTGTGTTCGTAGTAAAACAATCGTGTCCAAAGTTTACGGTTTCAAATATAGGTATTCAACGATCTCAAATCATGTAGTAAACAAATCAAGCTTTAGTAAAAATAGTCATGTAATGCTTATGTAGTAGAAATCAATAAGTTTACTTAGTAAAACGAGTATGTATTCTCACCCCGAAAATAGTTTATGAAAACCATTAAAAGAGAAAAGGTGGGGCTATGAACTCACCGTGAGTGAATGAATGATCGAGGTATAGCAGAAAATGTGTCGCGATAAGGACGGAAAGCAACCTAATCAGATATAGGCCGAATAAGTACTACGCACTTTGAACAACTAAGACCGTATATAATTCTATGTAGCTACATCACCATCTAATCGTGCTTGTGAAAACGTATTTATAAAGTTAAAATATTTATAAATATTCCCTTAGTAAAAACGGCGTAAAATTCACGTTTTAAGCCCATTTGGTATGTTTCTTACGTCCACGCTTTCGTATTAAGACGACGTATCAAAATATGACATTTTTAGGTTTCGTGTCCACTGATGAACAGTAACTTTTACTGTTCATATCAGTTTATAAATTTATTTATATAGATTTAGTGATCGTAAAACCCGTAAATGTAATAACTTATTCGTTTTAAACCCGATTTTAGCGATTCTGCGCAGCACGTTATGGAAATTAAAGTTTATTTATTTATGAGGATACAAAAATAAAATGTTCTCAGTGAATGAACTATAACTTTTATAAAAATAGTTTTGTAAAGTTTTTTTATACCATTCTTTAGTATATAAACTCGGTTATTCATAACTTCGTTATTAATTGAAAATTACGACTCTTATTGTTTTGGAATCCTAAAAAATATTGGGTGATTTAATAAAAATACCAAACTTCTGTTTGTAGATTTTTTATAAAAGTTTTATAAAATTTTTTTTAACTTCGTTTATATCGAAAAACTGTAAACTACGTATCTTTTTGTTATAAAACGGTTTTTTTTTCAAGTCTCCTTATATATACTTTGAAAATAGTCATGAGATGTAGTATTTTTATAAAATATAAATTCCTTGTCTTGAAATTATGAAAATAACCCCAAATACCCCAAAATAAAACTGCCCTTTGTTAATAATAGGTGTTTATTTGTAGATAAACTTGTTTTGTATTTAGGTTTTAAACTTCATAAAATACCATAAGTCCTCCATCAAAACTAGTCTATATCATATGTTTACATATAATAGTGGTCCATTAGTCCATCAATATGTACCAAGTTTCCATGGTATCATGTTCCTTAACAAAATTTAATATCTTAACTTTTCTTAAGTAAAACTTTTAATTACTAATTCATACTTATACTTTTTGTGCCTAAACCAACATTGTACAATACTTATAATCCCATTATAACATGATATTAACAATCATAAAACATATGAAAAAGTCCATAAAACCATGATCACAAATATAAGTTCATTTTTCGTGTTTAAAAGCATCATAATGGTGATTTTTCTATAAAGAACTTATATACACATAACATCATAATTATGAGTAAGATTTAGGGGTGTTAGATACCTTAATGTGATGTAGGATGATGGAAAAATGTGATCTAAACCCTTGTTTAGTATGAAAAATCCAAAATGCTTTGCAAGCTTAGAGAAAACCCTAGGTCCTTTTGTTGTCTTCAATCCTTTTAAGAACTTAATCAAGCCTTTTAAAACACTTGTGGTATTTAGTGATATAATGTGTAGACTATGCTTGTAAATTGTGATTAATGTTAATTTTTGTATGGATGTGTTCTTGTAAATTTAATTTGGTCGTGGGGTTTTGGATGATGAAAATGATGAGATTAAGTTTTGATTTGTGGTCAAATTGAAGGAAAGACTTGTATGTTGGTTTATCTCAAGTATTGCACAGTATTATATGTATCAAGGGTCTAGTCCTATGTTAATAGACAAATGACCGTAGATGTGTTATGGTCTCAAGGGTTTTGATGGGTGTGGCACACTCTTTGTGGAACAAGATGAGGGAAACATGGGTAATAGTGGTCAATTTCACTATGCTTCACTAACCCTAAGTTTGCTACTATGTGAAACTAGTCATTATTGTACTCTATGTTTTTGTGTTCCTTGTAATGGACATTAGTTCAAGAATTCTAGTGAAGTTGTTTGCTAGATATTTACTTGATGAAAAATAAAAGAGTGAAAGTATACTTGTTTTTAATAAGTTGTAGTTTTTATAAAGAAGTGTAGATGTAATACTTGGAAGTATATTGGTCTTGGTTCATTTCTTATTAAATGGGGCATCCCATTTGTTACATGTGGGTAAGGTTTTTATAAACTTTGATCATTAGAAAAAAAATTACTGGTTATGTTTTTGATGCGTAGATTTATTATTTTGTTTGGTTTACGGGTATGCTCTAAACGTATTTTCTATCGCGAAACGTAACCATTTACGTAACGCCAATTAAGTAGTGTAAAGCATGAAGTCAAGCGTTAATAATTATCTTCCAAATAAATCACCGTTAACTCTTGCTTGACGTAAAAAACATGTGTGTGTGTGTTTGTTTGATACTCCGTTTACATGAACTGATAATTTTGTAGTTTTACGCGATTTAAACTTAATTATTAGAATAAATGTAACTGCGTTATACGAGAAAGAAGAATATGAGAAGAAAATATGTGTGTGAAATAAATGGAGTCGTAAATGACCTGAAAACACAAAATGTTACAGTCTCCTCCGGTTAGAAGAGCCTTGTCCTCAAGTCCTCATTGTCGCGACACTTGACGATGATACGAGTTTAGTGGACAAGTTATGCGTGATATGCTTCTGGAATGTGTTTGAGAAGAGGTGTAGGTTTTTAAGGTGACTACTTTCAGCATGTATGGTCTTTCTCGATGCGTTAGGTGTTCAGTTATGTGCACCAAATATACATAGGTGATTAGGCCTATGTATTATTTGGGGCTATTCCGATGCAATGCTCATTTTTGTCGCAGAATAGTGTAATGTATGAAATGTATCTAAGTAGTTTATAACGAAAATGATTGTAATAAAGTAAACGTGTGAAGTAGCTTTAGGTGTCGATCAAACTGAAATAGGTTGTATAGGTTGCATAGTGTATTGTTTTGTAAAGCGATAGATCATGTGGAAAGTATAAAGAACTTGTCCGGAACAATACGCAGAAGCAGTCATTAAGGAATATAAGAAGTAAAGATTATTCATATTCAACGAAAAATGAATGTTAAAGAGTCGTATTGTTCTAAAAGGTAGGTGCTCCAAGGTGACTCGTATGTGTGGTGATATATTAATTTTTTGTATTAATCCCGATCAAACTGGGAAGGCTTCAAGTAATGATGGATTACGAAACAACATTATGTGGATTCAAAAGAGCGTATGAAGTGTGTTCCAACTCAGAGTCATCGATGGGTTAAAATAACTAGTGTGGAATTTTTAACCTTATGCCAGAATTGCGATATCATCTAATATTTTAGGAATAAAGTGAAGTCGCGTATGTGGTCAAAGTTATTCATAATGAGATTCATGAAGACATTAGTAGCCCATCTGTATAGTCAGAGTTCCTGATATAATACCGAGCATCATACGCTCAAGGGAGTAAATGAGAAATCAGGAAGGTACACGGAAATTTATGTGTTATCCATAGTGATATAACGGACCGATTATTAGGTAAATAGTAAAACGTCATAGGATAGACGTAAATGAGAGTGAAATCGTAGCCTAGTATTAATACTCGTTACCCGGGTATTAGTAAGTAGAGCTGTCAAATGAGAGTTTAGAAGAGAATCAGGGCAGCTTGGCATTGCGGATATCGGAACATGGTAAAGATTCTTAAAAGTTTTGAAATAAACGATTATAGTTTAGGTTTGAAATTGACCTTGTTCTCTTATAACCAGTGGCTCTGATGTCCATTCTATATACACCCCCAAAATTTCAACTGTGACGCCAGCGAATACCACTTGGGGTGCTACTTCATAGTCCATACGCACAAGTTACAGAAAACGACCTTAAAATGGACGTTTTAAATAAAGTGTCACATTCTATTTAATAAAAGATCAGAGTTGCAATCAGGTCTCCATTTGATATGTATTAGTAATCTTTTTCAAAACGTTTGTTCATATGGTATTAGTTATTAAGCCTTCAAAAATATATACGGCGCGGCTTCAAAATGCTTCTAAGCTCAGCTAGCTGTTAAATGTAACCTGAGGAAAAATATATGCTTAAAATTGTTCAACAATAATGTTGGTGAATTCATAGGTTTATAATGTTTTTTAAAAGCAAATGTTGAAATAATGTTCAGTACTATTTCAGTTTGAAAATAGCGTTACGATTATTTTCAAAGTATTATTTTCTGAAATCCAAGTAGTGATTCAATAAGTCAAGAAATGCTGATGAAATCAACAGTTTAGTAGACCACAAGATTTAAGTAATGGTGGACTAAGTACGTATCCGATAGGTCCAAAAAACAAGGTGATGAGTTAAGACTATGTACGTATTCCATAGTATGAAACGGGTATTATTGCACTAAGCTCATAACCCGATAAACCTTATGGTTTTGTGCCCCAGAGTAACATAGGTTGCTTGCCAATCATTCTAAAAGTTA
The DNA here is from genome assembly GCA_026074375.1 of Tanacetum coccineum. Taxonomy (NCBI): domain Eukaryota; kingdom Viridiplantae; phylum Streptophyta; class Magnoliopsida; order Asterales; family Asteraceae; genus Tanacetum; species Tanacetum coccineum. The sequence continues at coordinate 29,938 of BQNB010036489.1, read as the reverse complement.
TTCATAATATTATATATGCACACCATGTTAACTTTGTGACCGCATGAATATTCAAGGTGGGGATTGTCTAGTTCTCCAATGATTATCCTGTGCAACATCGCACTCAATACAATAGCAAATTAAACGGTCATGATTTGTAGGGACTTAAATGGCATGTTGGGGTAACGTATGCAATTTTAATCAAGCAGTAATCTGGATAGCATACAATTTGAAAACACTTGTGTCCGTAGTAAAACAATCATGTCCAAAGTTTACGGTTTCAAATATAGGTATTCAACGATCTCAAATCATGTAGTAAACAAATCAAGCTTTAGTAAAAATAGTCATGTAATGCTTATGTAGTAGAAATCAATAAGTTTACTTAGTAAAACGAGCATGTATTCTCACCCCGAAAACAGTTTATGAAAACCATTAAAAGAGAAAAGGTGGGGCTATGAACTCACCTTGAGTGAATGAATGATCGAGGTATAGCAGAAAATGCGTCGCGATAAGGACGGAAAGCAACCTAATCAGATATAGGCCGAATAAGTACTACGCACTTTGAACAACTAAGACCATATATAATTCTATGTAGCTACATCACCATCTAATCGTGCTTGTGAAAACGTATTTATAAAGTTAAAATGTTTATAAATATTCCCTTAGTAAAAACGGCGTAAAATTCACGTTTTAAGCCCATTTGGTATGTTTCTTACGTCCACGCTTTCGTATTAAGACGACGTATCAAAATATGACATTTTTAGGTTTCGTGTCCACTGATGAACAGTAAACTTACTTTCATATACAGTTTATAATTTATTTATATGATTTAGTGATCGTAAAAAACCCGTAAATGTAATTTAAATTATTCGTTTTATAACTCCGATTTAGCGATTCCTTCGAGCACGTTCTCGTAATTGAAAGTTCTATTTATTTATGAGGTTTACAAAAATAAATGTTCCTGAGATGAACAGTAACTTTTATAAAAATAGTTTTATAAAAGTATTTTTATACATTTTAAGTATATAAACTCGCGTAATTCATAACTTCGTTATTAATTGAAAAATTACGATTCTTATTGTTTTGGAATCCTAAAAATATGTGTGATTTAATAAAAATACCAAACCTTCTGTTTGTAGAATTTTTATAACAAGTTTTTATAAAAAATTTTATAACTCCGTTTATTATCGTAAAACTCATAAACTACGTATCTTTTTCGTTATAAATCGGTTTTTCAAGTTCCTTATATATTTGGAATCGTCATGAGATGCAGTATTTTTATAAAATATAAATTCCTTGTCTTGAAATCTGAACCAAAACAGCCCTTTGTTAATAAATAGGTGTTTATTTATATAAACTTGTTTTTATTAGTTTTTAACTTACATAAAATACCATAAGTCCTCCATAACTATTTATATCATATGTGTTACATATAATAGTGTCCATTAGTCCATCATATGTCCAAGATTCCATGGTACAAGTCCTTAACAAACTTTAAAATCATAACTTTTCTTAAGTAAACTTTTAATTACTAATTCATACTTATACTTTTTATGCCTAAACCAACATTGTACAATACTTATAATACCATTATAACATGATATTAACAATCATAAAACATATGAAAAAGTCCATAAAACCATGATCACAAGTATAAGTTCATTTTTCATGTTTAAAAGTATCCTAATGGTGATTTTTCTATAAAGAACTTATATACACATAACATCATAATTATGAAAAGATTAGGGTGTTAGATAACCTTAATGAAATGTAAGATGATGGAAAAATGTGATCTAAACCCTTGTTTAGATGAAAAATCCAAAGCTAGCAAGCTTAGAAAACCCTAGCTTCCTTTATTTGCTTCAACCCTTTTAAAGACTTAATCAAGCTTTTAAAACACCTTGAGGTATCTTAGATATGATGTGAGATAGCTTGTAAATGTGTTAATTAAATTTTGTATGGATGGTTCTTGTAATTTAATTTGGGACGTGGGGTTTTGGAAGAGAAAAGAGAGATTAAGTTTTGATTTTTGGTAAAGGAAAGACTTGTATGTTGTTATCTCAAGTATTGCAAGTATTATATGTATCAAGACTAGTCCTATGTAATAACAAAGACCAAGAACTCTTATGGTCCAAGGGGAGGGGGGGCACACTCATGGGAACAAGATGAGGGAAACATGGGTAATAGTGGTCAATTTCACTATGCTTCACTAACCCTAAGTTTGTACATGAACTAGCTCATTAATACTTATGTTTTTGTGTTCCTTGTAATGGACATTAGTTCAAGAATTCTAGGGAAGTTGTTTGCTAGATATTTATTTGATGAAAAATAAAAGAGTGAAAGTATACTTGTTATTAATAAGTTGTAGTTTTTATAAAGAAGTGTAGATGTAATACTTGGAAGTATATTGGTCTTGGTTCATTTCCTATTAAATGGGGCGTCCCATTTGTTACATGTGGGTAAGGTTTTATAAACTTTGATCATTGGAAAAAAAACTGGTTATTTTTTGAAGCGTAGATTTATTTTTGTGGTTCTGGGTATGCCTAAACGTATTTTATCGCGAAACGTAACCAATTTACGTAAGCAATAAAATAAAGATGAACAAGGTTAATAATTATCTTCCAAATAATTACTTAACACTTGCTTGACGTAAACGTTTAATTGTTTGATACCCGTTTACATTGAACGATAATTTTTAGTTTACGCGATTTAACTTAATTATTAAAATTAAAAGTAAACGCGTACGAGAAAAGAAAAGAGAAAGAAAAATAATTTGTAAAATAAATGGCGTCGTAAATGACCTGAAAACATGAAATGTTACAATATCCTCCGGTTAGAAGAGCCTTGTCCTCAAGGCTCAAGTCGCGACACTTGACGAAGGTACGGGTTTAGTGACAAGATGCGGATATTTCTTCCGGAATTATGTTGATGAAGAGGTGTAGGTTTTAAGGTGACTACTCTCAGCATGATATGGTCTTTCCCGAATGCATAGGTGATCAGTCTATGCACCAAATATACATAGGTGATTAGGCTATGTATATTTGAGGGCTAACGATGCAATGCTCATTTTCGTCAAAATAGTGTAATGTATGAAATGTATCTAATAGTTTTATAACGAAATGAAATAGTCAATAAAGTAAATGTGAAGTAGCTCATAGGGCGACAACAAAATGGTTTATAGGTTGACATAGAGATTGTTTGTAAAGCGATAGATCATAGCAAGTATAAAGAATATCCGAACAAACGCAGAAGCAGTCAAAGAAAAAGAACGTAAAGAATTATTCAATCAACAAAATGAATGTAAAGAGTCGTGTTCTAAAGGTAGGTGCTCCAAGGTGACACGTATGAGGTGATAAATTAATTGTCGTACTCCCATCAACTGGAAGGCTTCAAAATGATGGATTACGAAACAACATATGGGATTCAAAAGCATAAGAAGAGTGTTCCAACTCAGAGTCGAATGGTAAAATAACTAGTGGAATTTTCAACTATGCCGAATTTCGATATCATCAAAAGGGAATAAAGTAAAGTCGCGTATGTGGTCAAAGTTATTCGTAAGAGATCAAGAAGACATTAGCCCATATGTATAGGTATCCTTATATAATACCAGCATCAACGCTCAAGGGAGTAAATGAGAAATCAGGAAGTACACGAAAATCAGAGTGATCCATATTTATATAATGGACCGATATAAGGTAAATAGTAAGACGTCATAAGATAGACGTAAGAGATTGAAATCATAGCCTAGTATTAAATACTCGTTACCCGTGTAATAGAAGTAGAGATGCAAATGAGAGTATATAAGGAATCAGGGAGGATGCGCGTGCGGATATCGGACAATGGTGAAAGATTCTTAAAAGTTTTCGAAAAACGATTATAGTTTAGGTTTTGAAAATGACCTAGTTCTCTATAACCAGTGGCTCTGATACCAATCTATAACACCCCCAAAATTTCAACAACGCAGCGGAATACCACTTGGGGTGCTACTTCATAGTCCATACGCACAAGTTACAAAAAACGACCTTAAAATGGACGTTTTAAATAAAGTGTCACATTCTATTTAATAAAAGATCAGAGTTGCAACAGGTTCCATTTATAATGTATTAGAAAACATTGTCAAAACGTTTGTCAAATGGTACTCAAGTTATTAAGCCTTCAAAAATATATCCGCGCGGCTCAAATGCTTCCAAAGCTCAGCTAGCAAAAATAGTAACCTGAGAAAATATATGCTAAAACGTCAACAATAATGTTGGTGAATTCATAGGTTTAAGTAAAAGCAATGTTGAAATAATTTCAGTAATATTTCAGTAGAAAAAGAAGCGTTACGATATTTCAAAGTATTATTTTCTGAAATCCAAGTAGTGATTCAATAAGTCAAGAAATGCTGATGAAATCAACAGTTTAGTAGACCACAAGATTTAAGTAATGGTGGACTAAGTACGTATTCCGAAGTCCAAAACAAGTAATAGAAGACTATGTACGTATTCCATAGTCTGAAACGGGTATTATTGCACTAAGCTCATGACCCCGAAACCTTAACTAGTTTTGTGCCCCAAAGAAACATAGGATGCTTGCCAACAACCTAAAAGTTATATCACAATATTAAATGCACCATGGTCAACTTATGAACAGAAATTCAAGGTGGGGATTGTCAGTCCCAATAAATCTATCCACAACACTCGCACTCACTACAATAGCAATTAACGGTTCATGATTGGTAGGTACTTAAATGGCAAAGTGGTAACTTATGCAATAATAATCAAGCAGTAATCTGGATAGCATACAATTTGAAAACACTTGTGTCCGTAGTAAAACAATCATGTCCAAAGTTCACGGTTTCAAATATAGGTATTCAACGATCTCAAATCATGAAGTAAACAAATCAAGCTTTAGTAAAAATAGTCATGTAATGCTTATGTAGTAGAAATCAATAAGTTTACTTAGTAAAACGAGCACGTATTCTCACCCCGAAAACAGTTTATGAAAACCATTAAAAGAGAAAAGGTGAGGCTATGAACTCACCTTGAGTGAATGAATGATCGAGGTATAGCAGAAAATGCGTCGCGATAAGGACGGAAAGCAACCTAATTAGATATAGGCCGAATAAGTACTACGCACTTTGAACAACTAAGACCATATATAATTCTATGTAGCTACATCACCATCTAATCGTGTTTGTGAAAACGTATTTATAAAGTTAAAACGTTTATAAATATTCCCTTAGTAAAAACGGCGTAAAATTCACGTTTTAAGCCCGTTTGGTATGTTTCTTACGTCCACGCTTTCGTATTAAGACGACGTATCAAAATATGACATTTTTAGGTTTCGTGTCCACTGATGAACAGTAACTTTTACTGTTCATATCAGTTTATAAATTTATTTATATAGATTTAGTGATCGTAAAACCCGTAAATGTAATAACTTATTCGTTTTAAACCCGATTTTAGCGATTCCTTCGAGCACGTTCTCGTAATTGAAAGTTCTATTTATTTATGAGGTTTACAAAAATAAATGTTCCTGAGATGAACAGTAACTTTTATAAAAATAGTTTTATAAAAGTATTTTTATACATTTTAAGTATATAAACTCGCGTAATTCATAACTTCTTCGTTATTAATTGAAAAATTACGATTCTTATTGTTTTGGAATCCTAAAAATATGTGTGATTTAATAAAAATACCAAACCTTCTGTTTGAAGAATTTTTATAACAAGTTTTTATAAAAATTCTTTTATAACTCCGTTTATTATCGTAAAACTCGTAAACTACGTATTTTTTTCGTTATAAATCGGTTTTTCGAGTTTCTTACCTTTTTGGAATCGTCATGAGGTGTAATATCTTTATAAAATGTAAAACCTACTGTTTGAAATTCAAAACCAAACAGCCCTTTTTATAGCTTTTATATAATTAATTATATACTTTTGTTTTACATACTTTCCAACTAATTAAAATACCACAATTCCTTCACAAGTATTTATATCATATGTTTTACATATAATAGTGTCCATAGGTCCATAATTGTCCAAAAATGTCCAAGAAATCACAAGATCCATTTGTGTACACACTTATTTATATAAACATGTTTTTATTAGTTTTTAACTTACATAAAATACCATAAGTCCTCCATAACTATTTATATCATATGTGTTACATATAATAGTGTCCATTAGTCCATCGTATGTCCAAGATTCCATGGTACAAGTCCTTAACAAACTTTAAAATCATAACTTTTCTTAAGTAAACTTTTAATTACTAATTCATACTTATACTTTTTATGCCTAAACCAACATTGTACAATACTTATAATCCCATTATAACATGATATTAACAATCATAAAACATATGAAAAAGTCCATAAAACCATGATCACAAGTATAAGTTCATTTTTCATGTTTAAAAGTATCCTAATGGTGATTTTACTATAAAGAACTTATATACACATAACATCATAATTATGAAAAGATTAGGGTGTTAGATAACCTTAATGAAATGTAGGATGATGGAAAAATATGATCTAAACCCTTGTTTAGATGAAAAATCCAAAGCTAGCAAGCTTAGAAAACCCTAGCTTCCTTTATTTGCTTCAACCCTTTTAAAGACTTAATCAAGCCTTTAAAACACCTTGAGGTATCTTAGATATGATGTGAGATAGCTTGTAAATGTGTTAATTAAATTTTGTATGGATGTTTCTTGCAATTTAATTTAGGACGTAGGGTTTTGGAAGAGAAAATAGAGATTAGGTTTTGATTTTTGGTAAAGGAAAGACTTGTATGTTTTTATCTCAAGTATTGCTAGTATTATATGTATTAAGACTAGTCCTATGTAATAACAAAGACCAAGAACTCTTATGGTCCAAGGGGAGGGGGGGTGGCACACTCATGGGAACAAGATGAGGGAAACATGGGTAATAGTGGTCAATTTCACTATGCTTTACTAACCCTAAGTTTGTACATGAACTAGCTCATTAATACTTATGTTTTTTTGTTCCTTGTAATGGACATTAGTTCAAGAATTCTAGGGAAGTTGTTTGCTAGATATTTATTTGATGAAAAATAAAAGAGTGGAAGTATACTTGTTATTAATAAGTTGTAGTTTTTATAATGAAGTGTAGATGTAATACTTGGAAGTATATTGGTCGTGGTTCATTTCCTATTAAATAGGGTGTCCCATTTGTTACATGTGGGTAAGGTTTTATAAACTTTGATCATTGGAAAAAAAATGGTTATTTGTTGAAGCGTAGATTTATTTTTGTGGTTCCGGGTATGCCTAAACGTATTTTATCGCGAAACGTAACCAATTTACGTAAGCAATAAAATAAAGATGAACAAGGTTAATAATTATCTTCCAAATAATTACTTAACACTTGCTTGACGTAAACGTTTTTTGTTTGATACCCGTTTACATTGAACGATAATTTTTAGTTTACGCGATGTAACTTAATTATTAAAATTAAAAGTAAACGCGTACGAGAAAAGAAAAGAGAAAGAAAAATAATTAGTGAAATAAATGGCGTCGTAAATGACCTGAAAATACGGAATGTTACAGTCGCTCTCTCAAAAGCGTGTATGAAGTCATCCGGGTCTCCTTTTCCATCGTAGCATCCTACGTGCGGGGGAACCCTTAGGCCGTCTAGAAGGTGAAACTCTTTAATCCACTTCGCTAATGGGGAAGAGCTTTCCCTGGAATTTGGGTGTTCCATGTATGGTGCCGCTCCCGGAGGGTATGTTTGATGGGCGAAGTAGTTGTTATACAAAGGATAGCTCTGGTGAGTTGGATGAGTGTTCGAGTGGTTGTAACCCTTTTATGAGGGATAAGCATTACTCGGAGGGTACATGTTATTTGGAGGATAAACATTACCCGGAGGATGCATGTTATGTAGAGGGTAAACGTGATTCGGAGGGTACACGTTGTTTTGAGGGTAAATGTTGATCGGAGGATAAACACTGTTTGGAGGGTAAACATGATTCGAATGGTATACGTTGTTTTGAGGGTAAACATGATTCTGAGGGTAAACACTGTTTGAAGGCTCTCTAGGGGCGTTCTCCCCCTCCTAGTGGTACCATTCTTTCCCTCTTTCAGTTTCCCTCAGATGGGCGACCAACAGTGGTGGTATATTTCCAGTAATCGGTTTTTCCCTCCCCTCGGAAGGCCGAGTCCGGAAGCCTGGTGGCGCCTCTAAATCTCTTTCCTCGTCCACGTCTTCACTTGAATAATTCAGCCGTGTGGCTATGCCCTATAACCTTAACTGCCTCATCCTCCTTCTCATAAGGTATGGGTGTCAGGAAAGGCGTCGGGTTGTTCGAGGTGATATTTGAGGTTGGATTCATAGGTGTGATGGGTTGTTGTTCCTTCTCACTTACTCTCCCTCCTTCATTCACAGCTCTTCTGGCCGGTGTTGTGAAGGAGGGGGACGAAGTTGTTGCATTGGTTTCTGCTTTTATGATTTTAAATTGTCGAAAGTATCAGTTGTAAAACGGGGTAAAAAAGTGAACCCTATGAATTAAGTATTCGTCGGGTCCTACTGGGTGTGCCACTGATTGTACAATAGTTTGCACTTCCTTGGTCAGCGCTTATCGTATGTGAGATAAGCTAGGATACTTCATGATGTGTGGTAATCTGCAATAAGACAAAGAACAAATCACTTGGGTTAGCACGGAGCGTAAGGGGACCCTACGAACCAGCTCCGGCGTGAGAATCAGTAATCATGGAAGTAGTATGTGTTCTAGAGAGAGAGGGAGTAATGAGTGTGTAAGAACTTACCTGATTTGGATAAATGGGGTGCTATTTATAGGTAAACCCTAGGAATGATATAGTCTTTCCTACGTGTCTGATTTTGGTTGGCTGGAGTGGTGCATGATCTCGTGAGCCAATGAGAGGTCGTCTGGTTAGGCTTCGAGATCGTGCCCATGTGCAGTGGTTATGCACGAGCGGGAATAAAGGATAACCGTTTGTCTGTAACACCCCCAAGTAGGGTCGCAGCGGAATATGGGTCTGAGAGTGTTACTTCATAGCTCAATAGCACAAGATATGAGAACGACCTCTATATGAGTCATTTAAAAACTGATACATTGGAATAACTGAAATAGTTTGTTATAAAAGCACAACGGCTTAACATGTTCACTTGTAAAAGTAAAGATTTTAAGACATAACAATATTCCCAAAAAGTAATGCTTCAAAATCTTTATGCAATGACATCAAATTAACGACCACCAATGTATCCTTGTCTTGTACCTTATTGACCTGAGAAAAACATGCTTTAAAACGTCAACATAAAGTTGGTGAATTCACAGGTTTATGTAAATATAATGTAGGGCTGCAAGATTTCCAAGTGTATGATAAAGTAACAAATACAGTATCAAAAAATAATAATTACGAAATGCACTAAGCTCATGACACTGAGGCTCAACATATATGTATGCAAATTTATGCAAATAATGTGCCCGTGTAGATGTTTAACCCGCAACATCCAAATTGTTCTGACATGGTATACATTCGTTGCCTGGCAAACCGGCACAGTGAGTGCTACTCACCCGAACGGGGATGTCAATCCCAAATAGATCTATTCATAACATTCGCGCTTACAATCCAGTAATTAACAGTTCATGATACATGGGCAATAGTGGGTTATAGCTACCTAGGCAAACTCGTAATTTGTTTAAAGCGTACTTGCGTCCAATTGTAAAACAATGCATGTTTCTCACCCCAAAGTTGTAAATCAATGTAATTGTATAAAAGTGGGGCTATGAACTCACCTCAGGTGAATGAATGGATAATGAATATCAAATGAGTAAACACGTCACGTAGACCGAATGCAACCTAAGTAAATATAGGTCGTATAAGTATAATGTATTTAATATAATGCGGCATCACAAGTTATAGCGTTATATCACCACCTAATACTTTTAATTTAAAAATAAAACAATATTTAAATCGCATTTGATAAATAATAACCATGTATTTGTACTCGTATAATCGTATAAATAGTTCAATCGTCTTTGCAAAATAATATTTATAAAGTAAAACACATGTATAAATATTATATAAGTGATTCTAAAATGTTTCGTAAAATTTTTATAAAAAAAATGAACCAACACTATTCATGTCAAGAAATAGTGCACAAGATTAAAAATAGTGCGTATCTTTCTCGTTTTAACTCCGTTTAATACGTTTTTTATGTCCACGGTTTCATATTAAGAAAATCTATCAAAATATTTAAAATATATAATATTTTTATTACTGATGAACAGTAACTTTTTACTGTTTATAACTTATGTAAAGCTATTTTTATATATTTATTTATCGTAATCTCGTAAAAGTCATATCTTACTCATTTTAATTCCGTTTTTAGTGATTCTTTCGAGCACGTCTTCGTAATTAAAAGTTCTATCTAGATAAAATATTTTCCAAAAAGTTTCTGATGTGAACAGTAATTTATTTTTATAAAAGCATTTATTATTGTAAACTTGCAAATGGCGTAACTTCTTCGTTATAGCTCGGTTTTTCGAGTTCTTTATATGCCTACGATCCTCATAACATGTAGTATTTTAATAAAATATAAAATAAATGATTTATTTTTCGAATTTTGATCAGAATGTTTGATGATTTTTATAAAGTTTTATAAACTTTTTTTTAGAAGTTTTGACTTAAATAAAATGGCTACAATTCTCTACAAAATATTTCCTACAAGCAAGTTCCATATATTTTAATGCCTCTAGTCTATCGATTTGTCCAAGAAAATGTGTTCATGAATAATCTCTATCTATGTATAACTTTGTATTTAAAACTTTCACAAAGTATTTTTATCCATGCAGTATAGAAGTTAAAAACCCTACTTATAATGTGTGTTCTTTTATATTTTAAAGCATTAATTTACTACAAAATCATTGTTTGAATATCAAATATTACACTTTATTTTGTATAGCTCATGAAAGCAAAACCTAAGTGGTGATTAACAAGATACACTTTGGAATGTCAAAATATTAAAGTAAAAGAATTGAAAAGATTAAAGGTTTATAAGACCTTAGCAAGAGGGTTATTGATGATGAAGATCACTATATCAACCCTAAAGTGATCAAAACCCAAATGAAAACCCTAATGAAAAAAAACCCATAAACTTTAATCTTTTTTAAACCTTGGCAAAGAAATGGTAACCCAAGCTTCATCAATCTACTTTATACCTTAGATAATACCCTAGATTACTTGTATGCTTGCTAGAATGAAAAATTATGAATTGTTCTTGTTATTTAGGGTGATCCGTGGGTAGGGAAAGAAGAGAACAAGAGATGTTGAATTTTCTAGTAATGAAAGGATGAATGAAAGAAGTCTTGCATACTACTTCTTATATATGCATAAAGGGTGGTTACTGTAACTAATTTGGAAAGTCCAAGACCAAAGAATTGTGAGCTAGGAGGGGGGGGGGGGGGGGGGAGGTTAGCAAAAGGAGGAGTACAAGGAAAGAGTAATGTGTTTGACCTAAAGCTACAAGACATAGTTGATAGAAGTCTTAAGTAAAAAAAATTAGGTGCTCATCTTCCTTTATGGTTTCCAAATTTAGTGGGAGGGAAAATGACAATAGTTGTGTTTTTGATGATATTTTATATGTGGTAAATACTCAGTGATACTTGTAGTTTTAAGAAGTAAAGAAAGGTTTGTTGCTCCCAGTATGCCTAAATATTAATTAAAAGAGAAACGTAAACGCTTTACGTATCCAATAAAAATAAAATAGAAAAATTTGATTATTACTTTCGTAAAAATAATATAATGCTTGCTTGACGTAAACTTTAATTTGTTTGGTGCCCGTTTACGTTGAATGATGATTTTTAGTTTACGCGATTTAACTTAACGATTAAAATTAAAAGCAAACGCGTAAAACAATAAAAATAAATAATGGGAAATATTGAGTCGTAAAATGACCTGAAAATACAGATTGTTACATTGTCCTTGTTGGGTCCACAAGATATTCTGTCTTATCTCTTTGTATTGGAGCCTCTTTGCTCATCCCAGAGGTTTTGGGATCTTGTGGGGACTTAGAGGCTCCGTCTAGAGCGGTCTTCGTTGCATGTTGGCGGTTCCCTTACGGTAGCCTTTGAGTGGCTTATAAGAATAATGAGGTCTTAAGGTTTTATACACAGTACGATATACCCAACGTGATCCAAAAGACGTCTAAGGTCATGACAGGTTGATCCAAAAGACTGTGTATAAAACCTTATGACCTTGGACGTCTTTTGGATCACCTTGTGTATATCGTATTGTGTATAAAACCTTAAGACCTCATTATTCTTATAAGTTCAACAACTATGTGACGAGTTACAATATTCATTTTGGTGTAAAAACATGTGTCGACTACTAATCAGCCCCGCAGGAACGCGCGGGCAATAAGCCAACTATATGTAAGATCATGACACATCTTTTATATAATAAAAGAATTACATCATTTCAGAGTTTTCAATCAAATTGAATCTTATGAGAAAAAAGTTTGGACCAATCAGAACGTTTGATTTTGCCACGTAGGCTAAATCGTGCGATCTTTTTGGTCAATAAAAAGTCAAAATTGAATCATTTTGGTCAAATTTGAAATTTTTTGGCAGAGAAATATGATGGAGAAAAAACCACATAAAAATATATGTGTCGAATTTGTGAAAACAAAAACTTGAAAAAAGAGGAAATAATTAATAAAACTTTAGTGGTTTAAAACTTTAAATAAATTCTATGGAGTTAAGTGTATATTTATAAATTTACAAGTTCTATTATAACTTTAAAAAAATAAACAAATAAACCCCTAACTTTATACTTCTAGACTTTATATATTAAAATAAACAAATATAAACAATTTTTTACTTCCAAACAAAGATTTAACGGCATCTAATCACATCCCAAATCTACCTGAAAACTTTTGGTTGGATTTTTCATTGTTTGCCTGAAATCATGTTGTACAACTAAATAGAAAAACACCAAAGCACATAAAATATCATAAATAAAGAAAAATAGTTTTCTAGCTATTTATTGATAGGTTCGGAAGAATTGCATTTTTTTTCTTTTGGTTTAACTAATTCTTTTTGTGTTATATAATAATTGATGCAAAATATATGAATGGATTGAGTTTTAAATGTATTTTTCATTGGTATAATTTTTATCAAATATTATATAATATAAACAAAAATATTTAGAGTTAAAGTTGAAGAAAAATGATTTCAAAAAGTCATACTGGACACTTAATATGGGACGGAGGTAGTAACATTTAAATTTCTCAAAAAGTCTTTATTTCATCGACATGTATGTATGCCTATAAATCATATAAAACAATCTGGGCCACTTTTAAATCTTAAAAAAGTGTTGGTGATGGAAAATGGGTAAAACTCTTTTTACATTTGTATATGTATTGAAGTTATACAATAGGTAAATCTTTGTTTGACCAAAACATATTGCATGCACGAAGCATAATACTTATTCGAGTTCTTTAGTTTTCTATATTCTATAGATATTAACGCTTTTGATAATTCAACTTGATGCTTTTAAATTCGATTGCGAAGCTAAAATTTTACATGTTTTAACACAAAGTATGACCATGAATCCTAAGTATAGCTGACACACTCATGCAATGATAATCATAAAACATATACAATATCAATTGCATACCCAACACTAAGAATACCAGCCTTCCAAAGTGAAGGTCAATGGTTCAAATATAATATAAAACAAATTTAATGAATTTATTCTCTTCATATGATTTCGATAATACTCTATAACATAACTTATAAAACAGAAAAATTAGATCATGCTAGTTTAAATTACGTAACATGAAGTTTGTGTCAAATTAGATCATGCTACCAAATCTTTGTGTTAATCGTTCTACATTTGAACTTATATGATCCAGCTAATGAATAGGTTTTGGTAATTTTTCTATAAGCATTTCTAATGCTATGGACTTTACCGAGTTTATACCATTCACACTTCATATGTTTATAAAATACTACTAGCTAGTAAAAACTTACTCTTTAAATATGAATACCATCATTAACATTTTAACATCATCTAATTGGTCAAAATTGTAACTGTACCCATTTCATTATCACTCTCTTTAATTTGTTAGACAAGTACCGTGCATAATGAATTTCATAGTGGCTAACATTTATAAATGTAGTATTTGGATTGAAATGCGGATCGAGATTAGGAGCAAGGTTTGGTGGATCCGGTGTGTTGTCACATGCATACGTTCATTATGAAGAAAAAAAATGTAAACCTATGACTTTCCCTTGAGCCAAAAGATAAACAATTTGACGGAAGTATTAGGGAAACGCAAAACAAGTGACAAGAAGTTTCAAATTACGATATGGTAAGCATTCACTACCACAGTCTGCATGCAATTCTTTAATGCAAGAAATTCTTTCACACACATATCACGTTCAAAATGAGGAACCTTTGTTGCAACATCATCCAATATACTTTTGCCTGCAATTGTTTGATAAAGACATTGACGTAACATCAAATTAAAGTTTGCATGTTCAATACGTTCAAAACTCATCAAAAAACAATCTATGGTTTATTTAAAATCATAGACCTAAAAAACATCAACTCAAGACTAAATATAAACGAGTCAACTTTTATACAAAACCTCGTACATCATACAAAAATAAACATGTTTTAATATCCTTTTAAACTGTTAGCCCCATAAGGGTACACTCCTGGCCCATTAAAAATTGTGTGACACTCCGAAATTTCACAGGTAAAAAATCTTTCCATTTACGTGCATTATTTTGACTTTTATAAGTTACGTGTTGACTTGACCTAAAACCGTGAAGTTGTCCAGTGTATAACTGAGAACGTTACCGGATGCGTTCCAGCGATCTAATTACCGTAGTCTTTTGACGACTAACGCGTTTCTACTTATCGAGCATACATTTTGAATTAATATAATTTTTCTAGTCGTTGCGTGTTTCTTTCGTTTTTACGAGTATTATAATCATTACTAGAATTAAACTTTATGCATGCACAAAAATATCAAGGTTTCTCCTAATCAAATATCCCATGAAAATATCAAAGTTGAGATCATTTTGGTCCTCCCCCCACGTCTCACTCTCTTGCTCGTCCGCCCCCACACCACCACCATCATCCCACCAAAATCTCCATGTTGTCTCCTTTGGTTCATGCATTAGCCTCGGATGCCAAGGACAAAAGATTCCAAGTTCAATTTCATCCAAAGCATTTAAACCACTACACCATTTCATTCTTCATTTATTTCCTCTCTCTAAAAATACACACACACACAAACTCTTTTCTCCTTTTATTTCTTTCTTGCTCGGATGAACCATCAACATCACCACTTTTAGTGTTTTTGCTTCTTGGTTCAAGTTTTGGTGATAGTTTATTAATCGGGGTTCATTCCAAAGATTGTTTGGGTTATTATTTTGTTGATTCGGGTTATATTTATAGTCTTTCGGGTTAAAGATTCGTGCTTTTCTTCACCATCTTTTCACAACGTGTAAGTATCATCATCCTCTCCGTATGTATAAACTTTTTATACTATTCGTTCATTTCCTCTATCTTTCTTTATCAAAAACAATATCATCCGTGTTTGTGACCACTTTTATAACAAAAACATCAAAATAAACATGGTTGTACAATTTATTTTCAAGTTCAAAACTTTCATTTATTTTCTTGCGTTTGTTGTACTTTTGAGTTCGTGGTAAAATATTAAGTGATAAAGTTGACGTTTGGTAAATGAGACGATGGGATTAGGTTAGTTTTGAGATGGTTTTTGTTGGTTGAGTTAGGAGTGAATGGAGATAGGTTATTCTAGGCTCTTGGGGAAGTTGTGGTGATTTCGGCTAAGTTTTCGGATAAATATGTTGTTGTCCAGAAATAATTTGTGGGTTTAAGGAGTCTTAAAAATATTTTGGCAAGTTAAAACTCAAATATTATATTAGTATATGTTCTCCCGGTGATTTTGATATAAAGAACACGAAAAACAGACTTATAACGAAGAACTTATAGCCGATTTAAGTTTGACAAAAAACAAGTATTTTTACAGCTTTTATAATGTTTGCGAACATTCTGTCCTGTTTTTAAATTGAGGTTTTGATCCCTTTCTGGTCCGAATCGGCCAAAGTGTATAAAAGGAAACTTGTCCGGAATGATTTTTCACTAAAATAAGCGACCTTTCTCGAGTCATGAAAGTTTATAACGAAGGAATTACGCTCGGTCAATTTCTAAAACTTTTCAAAATAAGTGTGAGTTGATTGGAATTATAAATTGGGTTTCGAGCGTTTTCGGGTCCGTTTGAGCTATAAAAACCTTAGCGATTAATAGTGTATCACTTATAATTATTAGGACTCGTTAGAAACTTTATAAAATGACATTAAGTAAGCGTTAGGAGTTTTCTAAAAATAGAAAGTTTATATTTGACGTAAAGTATCTATTAGCGAAATAAAAATGGAAACTAGACGTTTAAGGTTACTAAGTGCGTCTAGATGTAAAATGGACTTAAAGAATATTATTAGAACAACATTAACGTTCGGGATATCTAAACATTCTAAAAGTGGTAAATTTCTAAGAATATTAATTTTCGGTTAAAGCATCAAAACTAACTAAAAACCCTATATTTTTACTAAGTCACGTTTTGATTAATTAAACTAAGTCACAAACACGTACAGATGATATTGCCTTCCATGAACGTTTTATGCAACGTTTCGTTATATTCTTCTTGCTCTTAAAACGCGTCTTTTAGTTAGGTCGCGGTTAGGATCGTTTGATTGCTCTATCTTTTCGTTGATTACATTCACATATCAATTGCTTAAGGTGAGTTTATAGCCCCACGTTTTACTACCTTACGTATTCTTTACAACTCTTTGGGGTGAAAAACACTGCTTGTCTTTAAACTCGGACACAAGTACTTTACTACATTTTTAACCGTTTACGTGTTTTCCTAAGTACTATTAGTCCACTGCTTGCCACTATCATGAACCGTTAATTACTACGAGTAAGCACGCGTGAGAATAATAGATCTATTAGGGATTAATAATCCCCATCCATGTTTGGTGATTCTTACCTGTATCGGAGGGGCGATCAAACGGATATATATCATGTCGACTTTCTAGGTATTGAGACTAGATACCTACTTGGCAACTTTACTTGGCAATTATTTGCTACCATTCCTATTAGCTTCGGTGTCATGAGCTTAGAGCAAACGTAAATACCAATCCTGTGATATTGTATGTTTTACAATGATCATACCGTTTAAATCTTGTGGTCCAAACGTACGTTTTACTTAAACCTATAAATTCACCAACTTTATGTTGCCGTTTTAAGCGTGTTTTCTCAGTTGCTTAGCTTTGGATGCTCTTTGGTGTACTATGTGAGGTCACATGCATTACGGATTCACTTTTCAAGAACTATTTGTCTATCATCTAAATACCGTTGTTTATTTAAAAACTCCTTTAAAGCTTTCGCATTGACAATTTATTTCATTTGAGTATTGTATGACTTAAATCATTTTAAATTTATGCAACGGTGTTTACTTTTCAAAACGTCCATATAGTGGTCGTTCTTTGTACCTTGTGTTTGATATATTCATGAAGTCACGCCCCTAAATTACCTTTTTCGCTGCGATCCATTTTGGGAGTGTAACATATTAGTATCTAGAGCCAAGGTTATAGAGAACCAGGTAGTAGATTAGGTCTGGTCTATTACCAGTACGTGATCCTTATGTGATATTATCCTTACCTATATGTGCTCCTATTTCGCCTTATATATGCAATTGCTATTGTTTATATATCTAAGTATTTTTTTTCTCTTAAGTATTATATGCATAAGTTATTTGCGCTTTTAATTACCTTGCCATATTTATATTTCCATGAGTGCATTTCATTTAGCCATGTTGCATTTCATTTTACCATGATACATTTTCATCCTTGCCATGAGCGCATAATCACTTTTTCCATGAGTTATTTTGAATCACGTTTATTTTTGGCATTGTACGCATCCTACATCGTTCATATAAAGGTGATTTATATAAACTTTTGCTTGTGCAGCGTTATGTCTTCGCCCGTTATTTCTAGTTTTGCTGATTCTTCTAAGGAGAGCGTCGGATCATTAGGTCAAAAAGGCAAGGGTAGAGGCTGTTGAAGTGGCCCTCCGCAAGGAGGTTGAGGAGCTTAAACAGGATATGAGAGAGGTGGTATCGAAATTCATTCCCTATGTTGTGATGGAGCTTGTTCATAGTGATGACATGGGTAGCCTTGTTGGCAGGCTTGTGTCCTCTGCTATCTTGTATGGGAGGTATAGGGCTTACGAGCAGGTTGCTGATATGAAGGAGCCTTTCGACTTGTCAAAAGTGAATGGTTATTTTTTTTCTTACAAGAAGGATCATACTCAAGCCAACAACAATTTTCCCACCGCTACTTTTCCTTGGTTGGATGAGTTCATGGCAGATCCTTCGGTTCCTATTGAAGTTTTATTGTCGAAGAAGCCTCTATCTCTTCAAAGGCTTGTTCCTTCAAGGACTCAAGTCCCCTTGCCTACTTCTCAAAGAGCTACTCCATCCTCGACTCTAGTCTCTAATTCGATGTCTCCTCCTACAGATGCTTCTGTTACGAAGCCCCAATCATCTCCACTTCAATGAAGGTCACCATGTTGGTGTTAATTCAGTCTTAAGGGTGGCATGCACCCTTTATACAGTTTATTATGATCCAGGCTTCGGCCTTTAGACAATTTATATTTTGACAATGGTTTATTTAGGCCATTGTATGAACAATGTATGTCGACCTTTAAGGTTGACTTTGAATGGTATCCTCCTCTAGGGGAGTTAAATATAGGGTTTCAGTCCCAAGTTTTATCTATGATATCCCTTGTTTCTTTTTCCATGACTTTGGGGGACTTTAGTCTGACCCCTTTAGCATTTATAAGTAAAATTTTATGCATTATGAAGCGAAGGCTCAAGTGTGGCCTTAAGTTGTCAATTATGCAGGCGAACATCTTATGCCAACCTTGAAGGTAGGCTTCTACGGGGAACATAGTCTCCCATTATACTTGAGGATTTGGAGGACTTTGAGTCTGACTCCTTTATGCGCTTGGAGGCTCATATGTGGCCTTAAATCTTTGAATTATTTGTCAATGTTCAAATGAAGGGTTGCGACCCACTTCATTACGTCCTCAAGGCTAAAGGAAGCAATGAGGAAAGTTAACGTGAATTTTATGGATGTTTATTTCTGGTAGGGCTCATGTGTGGCCCCACAACATCCTTTCAAATGTTGAACTTAATAATGTTAGGATTAAGTGCAGCCTTATGAGATCTTTTGTTGTAAATAACGACACAAAAGATTTAAGATAAGTCTTTTTCATTAATAGTGTAGAAATATTTACATCATCTCGCGTATGAACACTTAGTTTGCTACACTTTTTTGGATAGTTGAAACAATGAATTTTGCTGAAAAAGAAGAAAAGAATTGTAAAAAGGTAAGTTTTACATGTAAAAGAGGTATGTTTTACATGTAAAACTTACGAAGGTTTATTCCTTTTGCTGTTTGAATAAACGAGTGATCAGATGGGTCAATGATCTTGTAGAGTTCTCATTCGTGGACTTCTCTTATCATATGAGGGCTTGCCATACCTGCGGATGTTTTGTGTTGTTCTGCAATAGCATAAGGAAATCTGCTACCTTATAGTTGGAAGGACTGTTCCTTTTGATGTGATACCTTCGTAGCTTGTTTTGATAGTAAGCCTTTTCAATCGAAGCTACTTTCTTGCTTTCCTTTCTTTTTGTCACTTCCTTCGTTCTTCCTATGCCGTCTTTAGCTACAATAATTTCGACTGTTAGGATTATTGCCTCAGAGCCGTAGGTTCAGCTAAATAGTGTCTCCTCCTGGTTGTTTCTTGGAAGTGTTCTGTGTATCCACAATACCTGAGATAAATCTTTGAGCTAGTTGCTTTTTTATTCTACTCATTATCTCCGTGTGTTCTGTGATGGGGAGAAAGATTGTGTGATTTTTAATCCTCTGCAAAGGTCTGCGAAGATGCCTTCTTTGAAGTGCTTATCGTCCTTCAAACTGATTATTTGTGGCACTCCGAATCCACACACCACATATTCCCATACAAATCTTTCTACATGTCTTGCACTTACAATGGTTAGAGGATTTGCTTCTATCTATTTGGTGGAGTGTTCTATGGCTACTGCCAAGAATTTCAATCCTCCTGGGGCCGTTGATAGGGGTCCTAGAATGTTGACTCCCCAATGACTAAACGTTATGCATTTCCAGCTGCTATTGCCCCGATTTCTGCTCTTTTCTTCACTACAGATTGCTCTTTGCATTGCTCACAATCTTGAATTATTCTTGAGACGTCTCTGTGCATTGACGGCCAATAATATCCTTGCTTTGTGATCCTAACGACCATTGAACGTAGCTCCGTATTGAAACCGCAATAACCTTCATGTATTTCTTTTGTCACATCGTTTGTCTTTGGTGGAGCTATGCAGCGTAGCCATGATGTGTAGAAAGACTTCTTGTATAGGCTACCTTTGATTAGCTTGTACTGAGGTACCTTAATTCTGATCTTCCTAGATTCTTTGGGGTCTTCTGGTAGCAAACCACTCAGCAAATACTCATGGATGAGGGTCATCCAGCTTTCCTCTTCTTTGGTTTCAACTTGCAGAACCTCCTTTTCCTCTATAGACCTTCTCGCAAGGACTTCGACTAGTACTTCTTTAGTGAGATGCTCGAAGGTCATCGAAGCTAGCTTGCTTAGGGCGTCAGCTTTCTTGTTCTGGTTTCTTCTAATGTGCTCGATTGTATAGTACCTAAACCTTCTTAAGGTTTCCTTTGTTCTTTGTAGATACTCTCTGATGGTTGGCTGCTTGGCTGAGTAGATTCCCTATACTTGATTTACCAATAGTTGAGAGTCTACAAAGATTGCCAAGTTTACGATTTCCATTTCTTGCGCTATTCTTAGCCCCGCTAATAGTGCTTCATACTCTGCTTTGTTATTCGTTGTTTCGAATTTGAAACGCAAAGCATAAGTATATTCTTTACCTTAGGGGTCTATCAGCATTAACCTTGCGTCTGAACTGTTTGAGCTTGATGCTCCATCAGTATAGAGCTTCCACCCGCAGCTTAGTTTCATCTCTTCTAGCTTCGTGTTTGTCTTTTTCTCTACTTCCTTCCTATTATCTTCAAGGGGTGCTTCAATTAAAAAATCTTATGGCGTTTCTTTGTTGTTGTCATCTCTTGTTTGGAACACGATGTCATGCTCTCCTAGCTCGATTGCCCATTTAGCTACACGCTAGTATGAGTTTTTCCAGTGAAGGGTAATTGAGCTTGGCTCCCTGTAGGACTCTGCTTACGAAGTAGATAGGAACCTGTCCGTTTTCCCTTCTCGCGAATAAAGTGGTATTTATGCTTTCTGTCGAAGCTGCGAGATACATCATTAGAACTTCTCCATGTATTGGCGCTGTGAGCGTTGGAAAAGTCTCCACAAATGTATTCATTTCTTGGCGTGCTGCTGCTGCTTCTTGTGTCTACTATATGTATTTTTTATCTGTACAACTTTTAAGTACCTTGAAGAAAGGAAGGGACCTTTCGGCGCCTTTTGACAGAAATCGGCTAAGGGCTGCCAGCTTTCTGTTGAGGCTTTGTATGTCCTTGAGCATTTTTGGTTGTTCGATGTCGGTGATAGCTTTTACCTTTGATGGGTTAGCTCGTATGCCTTGCTTAGTAATGAGGTGTCCTAAAAATGGACCTTCTTCAACGCTGAAGGAACACTTCTTTGGGTTAAGCTTCATGTTGATCGATTGGAACCTTTGAAAAGTTTCCTTTTTATCTGCCAGCATATCTTCTTCTGAGGTGCTTTTGATAACCATATCATCGATGTAGGCTTCGAGATTTCTTCCAATTTGATCGTTGAACACCTTGTCTACTAATCTTTGATACGTTGCTCCTGCGTATTTTAAACCGAAGGGCATCTTTCGATAACAGTAAACTCCTTCTCCTGCAAAGAATGTTGTCTTGTCCTCGTCTTCTTCTGCCATTTGGATCTGGTGGTAGCCTTTATAGGCATCCAGGAAGTAGTTTAGATGGAATCCCGAGAGAGACTCTACCTTCTAATCGATCTCGAGTAGAGGGTAATAGTCTTTGGGGCAGGCTTTGTTTATGTCCGTGAAGTCAACACACATTCTCCATCCTCCATCACTTTTGTTTACCATGACTGGGATTGCTACCCATGTCTGATGTACGGCCTACCCATGTCCCATGTGCTACGATCATGACCTAGGCTTCGTCTTTTTTGTTTGATTAGTTTGATGTGTCTATACTCATTCAGTTCGTGTTCCATGTTGAAGGGTTTTCCATTGACCATAATGGTTCTAGGGATCCCCGTCATGTCAGCATGAGTCCACGCAGAGACATTCGCGTTGGTCTTTAGGAGATTTTGTTACCTTTCTTTGAAATGTTATGGTAGCTGCTTTCCAATGGTGACTGTCTGTTCTAGGTACTTGCTGTTGACTATTATCTTCTCTTCAGCATCAGTGCAGCTGAGGACCCCTTTTGTGTTTGTTGGGGATGTCTCTCTGACTTTCTTTACACCTTTTATTTTTTCGGATTCGTGTGTTGAGAACACAGTTCTGATTTCTTGGGTGGTGTGGAATTTGACGGCCCCGTGGATCGTGGAGACTATCATTCCCATTTTCTGCATTGTTGTCCTTCCTAACAGCATATTGTATGGGGAATTAGACCTTACAATGACGAAGTTGAGAGTTTCACTTCTTGTAAGAGGAGCATTGCCTATCGTGATCTCCAAAAGAACTTCTCCAAGGCCCAAGATTTTTCCCTCAAAAACCCAACCAACAGGACTTGTGAATCCACCTTAGATGCTTGGATAGAAGGCTTCAATTTCAAGAAATAATGTTCGTAGATGACTTCACATGAGCTGCCACTATCAATGTATACTCGGCCTACTTCCCTTCCGAAGATCTTAGCTTTTATGATGACCGATGCTGAGGAGTTTCTACCCTTCGTTACTGGGGGGAATGTGATTTCCCTTCCTTCGAAGGTGGGGCTTTTAGATATGATGTTCCTTGTGCGAGCTTCCTCCTGATTTATCATAAGTATAGGTGCTTCGGCTGGAGTAGTGCTTTTTTCTTTCTTCTCTCCCCGTTGGCTGTCAGAGGTTTTTGTCCTTTCTTTCTTGATTCCTTTTACAAGGTGGGAGAGTTGGCCTGACCTCACAGCTTCTTCAATTTGGCTCCTTAGCTGTCGGTAATCGTTAGTGTCGTGCCTGATTTGTAGTCAACTATATATATAATACGAGGTAAACTTTCAACGAATCGCTTTTAACCAAAACAATAAGTCAAAAATTCACAAATAGAATATATATATTTCCAGAAGTATCGATTTTCCCTTTGAAACAACAAAGTTCAAATCGGACCCGGGTCGTAGTCCCAACGAGGCGTGAATTGAGAATCGAGAATTGGTTTGTGGAACAATGCTTGAATATCACAAATTGGATTTGGTTTTCTAATTCTACAAATATAATGCAAAAACAAGTAAATGCAAACTAAAAACGAAAGCAATTAAGGTTAAACACGAAAAACGATAACGGGATCCTAAACTCGAGCTTTAAAAACCTAAATTATCAAATTTTAAGCCTAAAAATGCAAATTTAAATTTTAAAAGTCCTAAATGATTAAAGAAAATTAAAAAAAAAGAATTATATTTTTTTGAATTTTATTTAATTTAATATGAATTAAAAACAGTTTTAATCTAAAAAATTAATTAAAAATACTAAATTAATTGGAAAATTCTGAAAAATTATGAAAAGTACTTTGGACAATGCTAAATCTAGGAAAAATAAAAAGAGCAAAACACCTTAATGAAATAAGTAGGAAATAAGCTAAAATAAGCTGTTAAGCAAAACTGCTAAATGACCTTAAATAAAAAATAATACAAGCTATAACTGAAAAAGTCCCAAGGGCAGATGGTTAAGGTGTTGGGTGTGTGAAGGGGAGGTCACAGGTTCGACCCCTGTGACCTCTCTTTTTACAAAACATTTTTTTTATTTTTCTTTTTAAAAACTTATAAAATAAGCAAAAATGACAAACTTTAAAAAAGAAACTTTTTTCAAATCTTAAAAATAAGCTAGTGATAAGCTAAAAGAAAAGTGACAGATTAAGCTTTTTGAACTAAGGCTAAAGGGCTAATCTGATTTGGCTTTTTAGAACTAATAAGCAACAAGGAAAGAGCAAATAAGCTTAAAGCAGACTATAAGCTATACCTAATAAGCACCAGGGAACAAAAATAAGCAATTAAAATAAGCTAAAAGGGGCTTAAAAGCTTAAAGACAGAAAGCATGTATAAGACAGTTTAAAAAGGCTAACTTACTAATTTTAAGCCAATTTTTAAAAGCCTTAAGCTATCCTTATGGCTTAATCACCTAAATGCAGATCAAGCTTATACTATAAGCTACAAGATTCAGCCAAGAAAAAGCATTTTGAAACAAATATAAGCCATGAAAAAGGCTAAAAAAATGACAATTCAGACAGATTGGTTTTTTTCAAGTTTTTATGAAAAACTAAGTGGCTTTTGTAGCCCTAAGAATAAGCTAGTATAAGCTATTCTAAAACCACAAAAAGCTTAAACAGATTAAGCTTATAGCACAATGAGCTTGTGCTATCAATTTCAAATTCTAAAACCTACTTTAACTTATCTAAAATAGAGATTAAAAGTGGCTTTTAAAAACTTTAAAACTTGAAACTTCACTTAGACAGATTGACACTAAACTACAAATGACAAATGCATACTTAACTAACTTCTATACTACTGCATTTAGACACAATATTAAGTAGAAACAAGACCTTAAAACAAACTTTTAAGCAAGAATCAAATGCAAACAGTTTAAACAAATTTCAAACCCACAGATTCTAAGAATTTGTACAATACACCTTAAAACTTGATTTTAATCTTTGAAAACTTTTTAAAACAGACTAAATCCACTTAAAAGAACTTGTTAAAGTTGGCTCACTGACCCAAGACAGTTTTAAACCATTTTTGACCCATTTTACTTTCTTAACCCAAACACTCCTTTAAGTTTCTCATATCCATTTTAAACTTGGTTTTCAAAGATTTAAGCAAAGTTCTTTAAAGACAGATGGTTGACAATGAATAATAAGCAATAGCAAATTCCAACCTTCAATAAGCACTTTTTAATAAGCAAAACAGATAAGCAGTTTTAAGTGAATTAACTAACAGTTTTAACTTAAAACATGAACAAATAAGATTTAAACTATAAGAAAGCATAAATAAGCATTAAACAGTAATAACAAGCATAAATAAGCAGTAAAATAATCAATGGAATAAGCCAACAGTAAATAAGCTAAAAACTTGAAAAATGAAAACTTACAAAACCCTTTGCTTAAACAAGGGATTAAAGTGCTCTTAGAGCTTATCAACAAGCTCTAGCTTATCATAGATAAGCTAGTGTTGTCCATAAGCCCATCCTTTTCTAGCTTATCATCCAATAAGCTGAGGTAATTTACTTGTGATTAAATGGAAAAGTAAAAGCTTACATAAGCTTTTGAGAAAGCTTATCTAAGATACATTAGATTAATAAGAGCTTAGGTAGATGACTTTAAAACAAATTTAAGCTAAATTGCATTAGAATAAAACAGATTAAAAAGTTACTTAAAACTGAAATTTTCATTAATATTAAAAAAAGTTACAAAGCCTGAATTTAAAATACAAATTAAAGTAAAATAAGCATAATCCTACACTACTAAAACTACTCCTGTTACAATGAAAATCCTAATCTATTTATATAAAAGAGCTTGCACAGGGTGTGCTTCTTGTGTGAGAGTTGTGCTTCTTTTGTGAGGAGTAAGAGAGATGTGCTTTCCATCTTGAATCCAAGCCATCCAATTTTCTTGTTCACCAAGCCTTGCAATCTGAACCCTTGATTTAGTCATTGTTATTCTGTCCAATCAGAGACCATGGGATTGCCAAGGTGGCTTTTCTCTTTCTGGGGGTGGGGTTTTGGTTAGGTTTTGTGTTTCGTCGGGTTGCAGGGCAAAAGAAAGGGATGGGTGAATAGAAGTTTAGGCGAGAAAGGGATTGAGGTACTGTTTGTTTGTTTTTTAATGGGAGTTAGGGGGTAAGGACTAGGGGTGCAAAGATTTATGCATTGTAGGGGCTAACCTTGTTAGTCCTTAAGGACTAACGATGCAAAGGGTTAAAAGGGGCGGTGGGCTAACAACTTTTAAATGTTTTGGGCCTAGGTTTATTGTTTTTGGGCCGGTTTAGTATAAAAGGGTATTGGGCTTATAAATTAGATTTAGGGCTTTTAGATAATTAAATAAGCATAATGGGCTCATCCGGCCCATTAAGTGGGGTACGGGTTGGCCCAATAAGATGCTTATGCCTTCAGCTTTGGTTTTTCGCGCTCTTTCCAATTCCGTGCTCGGTTTTGTCCGGTTTGGCTTCATTTTTGTCGTTTAGTGAATATCCGTTTCCTGCACAGTACACAAATCAAAACAAACATATTTTTGGCATTTTTATGTCCGTTTTTGGTCATTATTGGTCATTTAAGCTCGTTTAATTAGGTAAAAGGTATGTGTATTTAAGCACATACCAAAATCCCCCATACTAAACTATTGCATGTCCCCACGCAATGATATAAATATCCGTTTAGAAAACTAAAAATTTCAATGCCCTTAAACTAATAACCTCACAAAGTAGATAAGTGTTCGTTAAAGGGAATTAAGAAATCCTTAGTTTTGAGAATGCCCCGTTTTTACCATTACCACACATATATTTTTTATTTTTCCTTTTTTCTTTTTCTAACTAGAATGTCTGGACTTTCGTTATTTTCATAACCTTTAGGGTCATAGAACAAGAAGCACTTCAATCCTAAATGCCCAAAAAGGATAAATTCATCGTTCTCGATTTTTCACTTGTCCCAAACCAAGCTTAAAACGAAATCACCGTTAAATACAAGTTAAGATGCTAACACTACTCATATTTGCAATTTGTGTAAGCATAAACTAACTTTTCACTCCCGATGGATATCAATAAATGTGTATGTGCTCATTTCAATTTTCGACCATCCAATCGACATTTTAAGAAAGTTGTAGTCCTTCTAAATGTAATGTTCTTTCCCAATAATCATGATTTTGAAGGCGAGATCATTCCATGTAGCGACTTTCTTCTCGACACATCCCAACCGAGACCTACTTAGGTGACCAGGCTTTTGACACCCCACAGAGAATAGTATCGGAACTCACGGGCCTTCGGTATCAAAAACTCTTAGGCTTCCCGTTAAATAAACAATTTATTTAGAAAAACCACAACTTAAAACGAAATAGTCTTAGTTCAAAAGCATATTTAAATTTAAGAAAAATAGATTTCCCTATATTTATTCAAACATTTCACTTAACATTAATACAATTACACTTATTTCGGCTACGGTAATCCTCGACCTTTTTGAAGGCTGCAACATCGGTTGTGAGCCGGCAAGATGCAACAAACTTTTATCAGTCTCGGATTACTACTATGGGCTTCCTTTTGAAGACTGCAACATCGGTTGTAATCCGGCAAGATGCAGTAAACTTTTATCAGTCCACAGTTTATATTACCATTTTTTTATACACTTTATATTACCACGATATAGAGAATTTTTTTAGAAAATTTAAGTATAAATTTAAACTAAGACTAAAAAGTTTAAAAATGTTGATTTAAAAAGGATTTTTAAGTAATAAAACCACTAATTTGTCTAATTTCCGAAAAGAGCACGTATATTAGTCCGGTTAGAAGCTTCGGGGAGGAAAAGCCACAAATTACACTTATGAGCTCTTAAGAATTTCATCTAATCCTTGTTTAGCATCAAACTTATATTTAACACTATCATTTTTCGTTCTTCGCAAATTTAAAATCCGTGAATGCTTAGTCAAAAGTTTAAGGAACAAAGCTAAGAGCTCAACACGCTCGATCGAGTCAAAATTTATTCTTATTCTACCCAGCAGGAAAGTCGAACATTGTGACAAAACACTTATTTTATTTTTGAAAATTTTTAAATTTTTTCATTTTTTTTTGGAATTTTGGTGGTAAAAACAGGATTACGTGACAACAATGGCGACAGGTATGATCAAATCGATAGATTCCCCCATACTAGAATTGAACATTGTCCTCAATGTTTTAAGAAGGGTCTCTACATAAATCTAAAGCCATTTATTAAGTATGCTAAAGATAAACGTGAGTCGATAAAATCTAGGATATTAGATTCCTATAATCATGCTAAGGATTGAAGCTCGGGTGAACGAAGGACAAAAACCACGAGCATGAGAGGCTTCACAATCCGGGCAATCCTGAACATAAAATACAAGCCACAAAAAACACAGAAAATGGAAGAGGCGAGCATCCTCACAACACACTTATTCAATAATACTACTATTAGGATAAGCATGGGTTGCCACCCACGAAGCGCTTATTTTTGTTCACTGAGTCTTGAGCCTGACTCGATCCCCCATACTTGAGCTGGTCAAGGAGGATAGAAATAGAGAAATGGAACATCCAAGATAGGACTGTCCCCTCCATAGATCATCATCGGGCTTTTAGAAAAAAGCTGGAAAGCTTTAAAGCCCCGATGAGATAAGAGATGAGGAGATTTCTCCTCATTTGAAGCAAGGGTGGGTTGGGTGGGTAAAAGTCTAGGCATAAGAACATAATGTTTAGAAATATCACCTACCACTTTGGCAGTCAAAAGTTTCGTATCGGGCTCAAAGTAAATTCCATCATCCGACGGTTTCGCAAGAGGACGAGGGGATGATGGAACATCAAAATGAAATGACTCATTTTTAGGAAGTGAAGGGGAATCATTGCTAACCAATTCTTCAAGGAAAAGGATATCCCCTTCAGAGTCATAGTCATCATTCTCAATGCCTGGTGGCATCGAGTCATCCGGAGTAAGAAATAAATCGATCTCCTCCATAAGAGAGTCACTATCCTCAACGGGGATAGGAGATGGAGAGAAAGATTCGACTATAGCATCAGAATTTTTAGAATTAAATTCTTCCGGAGGTCGAGGAGATGAATTATCATACAACAATTTCTTAACAAGCATGAATGAAATGTGAATGCAAAAATGCATGAATATTGAAATTTTGCCAATGAAGCATGCAGTTGATATTATGGAGCAAGTAAAAGATGTGTCGTGATATCCCACTCCGCTAGCAACGAGGTGGGGGTTCAAACTAAGACGTCTTTGCTTCTAGGGATTTGGTGTGTCGTGATATCTCACTTGGAAGACATGGAGTGCCAATATCTATCATTGTACTCAGTTTCTTTTTAAGCTTGCTTTATAATCATTGTACTCAGTTTCTTTTTAAGTCTTTATTGTAATACTTTCAGTTTTAATAAAAGTCAAGTGTTCTTGTGAAATTGCATTTGTCAAAAATTTGAAATATAAATTAAGTTGTTTAATCCTGTTAAACTTGTATAAGAATGTGTCAAGATGATTAAACATTGCTTATAAACACCCTTCTCAGCCTTCCCTTGACTAAAAATCAGTAAAAAATCGTTTTTTATAAATTAAGGGAGTGTTTGGTTTAACCTGAAAATGGGTCAATATGGGTTTATCATGGGTCAAGCTCACTCAGCCAACTTTGGCTGAGTGTGTAGGCTTTAT
Organism: Tanacetum coccineum; assembly: GCA_026074375.1. Taxonomy (NCBI): domain Eukaryota; kingdom Viridiplantae; phylum Streptophyta; class Magnoliopsida; order Asterales; family Asteraceae; genus Tanacetum; species Tanacetum coccineum. The sequence goes on along the minus strand of BQNB010036489.1, from coordinate 305 downwards.
TAGGCCACTTTAATTACCACTTTTAGTTTTAAAATAAAGTTTTAAGTGTTTTTTATGTTCTGTCAAAATTTGAATAAGCAAAATTGAGCTTAAAGGCTCAAGCTGCTTATGCAGCTTAAGCACACTTTGTTTGTGCTTATTCAAGTGTTTCTAGCCATTTTAAAACACCATTTGTTCTGTCCCTTTTACTTTGACAACATAAGTCAAAAATTTGGCTTTGCTTTTTTTTTGAAAAACCCCATTTTCAAGCCCCATATTCAGCAGCTTTTTCTTCACCTTAATAGCTAATATTTTGAATATAAGCT
>BQNB010036488.1:1337-50085 GCA_026074375.1 Tanacetum coccineum | reverse complement strand
GTATACGTATAATTACTTACACAATTAACGCGAAACCGCTTCAATCACTAAAATCATTTCCTTGTCACCAAAAGTGAACAAAATGAATTCCACAAAATCCAACATAAATCCAATCCTAATGAGACGATCACGCTCAATGGATTGATTATCCAATCTCACATATCCCACACAAACACATATAAACACGTATAAACAAATAACCATACATTGCAACATATACATTTAGGTCAACACTACGGTTTGACCAACCTGCTCAAGTCATGGTTGTCACACAACTATAAACCGCTACTAATGGTAAACCGCTATGAAGTTAATCTGCCAAACCGCTACTAAAAGGAAATGGTAAACCGCTATGAAGAAGAAACACTAAACTGATACCAAGAAATAAAATTGGCAGATTTTTGTTTCCCAAATCGCTATGAGAAAAAGTCTTCAAAAAACCTGTAAACCGCTACGGATCAAACCACTATAATTACCAAATCGCCCATGTAGCGACTTTTCGTCTCGGCACATCCCAACCTTGGACTAAGTGACCAGCTTTTAACCACCATCCCATAGAGACTATAATCTGGGACTCACGGATCTTTAAGGTTTCAAAAACACTAAGGTTTCCCGTATACCATAGCTTTATTTAAAAAAAATAGAATAGTCCAAAGTTTCAAAAGCATATTTAAAATTTAACAAAAGAGATCTAATTTATTAAATTAACATTTTAATATTAATATTGAATGCAATTTGTAACCCTCAACATTTTAGAAAGGCTGCAACAAATCGGTTGTGAGCCGTCAAGATGCAACCAACTTTTATCAGTCTCTGGATTTTTATTCTTACTAATGGCTTTCTTTAGAATGCCGTCCATATCGGTTGTGAGCCGCAAGATACACACACTATTTAATCAGCCCACAGTTTATATTTATTATATATTTTTTTATTTTTCATCATTTTTCATATAATTTTTATTTTTTTATTATTACTTTATATAGAGAAGACTTCTTTTTAAAAAATTTAAGTATAATTTTGAACTAAGACAAAATGTTGCTATTAACTAACAAAAAAATTTTGTTGATTTAAGTTATAATCATCCAAAAATAGCACGTATGAAAAGTCCGGTTAAGAGCTTATGTAGAAAAAGCCACAAAATACATACATGAGTCTCTTAAGATTTTCCAACAAATCCTTAGTTTACGCTCGAACAGCATTAAACTAAAACTATCATTTTTTGTTCTTAACGCGAATTTCCGCGAATGCTTAGTCTAAATGTTAAGAATCAGGCTAGAGCTCAGACATGCTTATCGAGTCAAAATTTATTCTATTCTACCAGCAGGAAAGTCAAATTGTGACAAAACACTTATTTTAATTTAAAAAATTTTAATTTTTTTTTCATTTTTTTTGAAATTTTGGTGGTAAAAACGGGATTAAGTAAAAATAACGGCTGCAGGCATAATCAAATCGAAGATCCCCCAAACTAGAATTAAACATTGTCCCAATTTTTTGAGAAGGGTCTTCTACGTAAATCCTAAGCCGTTTATTAAGTATGATTAAAGATAAACGTTAGTCGATAAGATTAGGTTATTGGATTTCCCAAAGGAAGCTGAGGATTTGAAGCTCTTGTGATCGAAGGACAAAACCACGAGCACGAGAGGCTTCAAAAATCCGGGACAATCCTAGACAATTACAAAAACACAAGCGTGGCAAGGCACGTCATTCCGTATATTCTTCATCTTCTCATCATCAAGGCACGTCATCTCATCAACACGATGATGATGATGTCGTACTCCATCGATTAAGATTCAACCCTTAATAAATAATAAATATATAAATATATAACAAGGATAAGAATAAAAAAAATCTTAATTGTAGTAATCCGGGAGTATGATTCCCGGGTCGTTATCCCCAACGAGGATTGCAATTGAAAGTCGAGAGTCGTTTTGAGGATTGATGCTTGAATGGAACAAGATTTTGATTGGTTATCTAAAACTACCAGAAAATTAAGGCAAAAACTTAAAAATAATTAAGGTAAGACAAATTTTAACTAAAAACGCAAAACGGGAATCCTAAACGGGACCTAAAAACCCTAAATTATCAAAATTAAGTCCTAAAATGATATTTTTGGATTTTATAAGTCTTAATTGACTAAAAATCTAGAACAAAGAAAACTAGAACAAAAACGGAAAAGATTTAAGCTTAAAAATACTAAAAACATGAACGGGATTCAATCCCGTTCTTTAAAAATCCAAAATTTTCAATTTAAACCCTACGAAAGCAAATATAATTTTCCTAAGTTCTAAATGTTAAAAGAAAATTTTCTAAAAAAGGACTATATTTTTTAAACTTTTTTATAATTTTTTATGAATTAAAAACGATTTAAATGAAATTAAATGTTTAAAAATACAAAACTATTTAATAAAAATCTGAAAAAATTAACAAAAGTAGCTTGAACAATGTAGAATCTAAGAAAAATAAGTTGAGAAAAACAACTTATCAAATAAGCTGTGAAATAAGCCAAAAACGGGTTATAAGCCAAACTGGCTAAAACTACTGGTCATTGCAAAAATGGGTTCCGTGATCACTTATAATAGCACGAGGGGCACCGAATCGGGCGAAGAGAGATTTAAGAAATTTGCAAACAACTCGGGCGTCATTGGTGAGGAGCGCTTTCGCTTCAACCCATTTTGACAAGTAGTCGACAGCCACGAGTATATATTTGTTCCCTTGTAAAGACGGGAATGGCCCCATGAAATCGATGCCCCACACGTCAAAGATTTCGCAAACTTGGATGGAATTTTGAGGCATTTCATCACGTTGCAAAATTTTTCCTTGACGCTGACAAGTGTCACATCGGGTGACCAAGTCATGGGCATCTTGGTAAATCGTGGGCCAATAAAATCCTGAGTCAAAAACTTTTTTGGCGGTGTAGTTGGCATCGTAATGTCCCCCAGTGGGTCCACTATGGCAAGCTTTGAGAATGTCAAAAGCTTCTTGGCCTGCAACACACCACCGGATCATTTGATCTGCACATGTTTTGAACAAATAGGGGTTGTCCCAAAAGTAGTGTTTAACATCCTTGAAAAACTTGTTCTTTTGCTGGGACGACATCCCTTTAACAATGAAATTCCCCGCGTGGTAATTTGCAAAATCGGCAAACCACGGGGTACTTGAGTCACCACGAAAAGTCACCATATTAAGTGTCTCGAGGGGAAAATTTTCATTTATCTCCTTTGGGTCGAGCACATTTTCATAAAAAAGAATGGCCAAAAAGCTACAATAAGCAACAATGAAAAAGCAGTTTGAAATTCAGATAAGCACTTAAAAAGCTTCATGAAAAAGCTATCTCACACTGTTTTGACACTTAGACAAATTTTTGCAAACTTTTGTAATCTTAACAAAACACCAATTTTGAGCTTAAAAATAAGCACCTAAACAGATCCTTATGACTATATAACCTACAAACAGATTAAGCTTTGACCTCAAAGAACTTATATCAACATTCAAAAGAGAGTTTGAAATTCAGAATAAGCCACAATAAGCATTTGAAAAAGCATTTTCTCAAACTTTTCAATACTTAGCAAATTTTTGACAGTTTTGGCAAAACACAAAAATGACAAATGCAGGCTATTAGACTTGATTCCTATCTAACTTTAACACATGCATAAACACAAAAAACATCACAAAACAACAATAAGCAAGATCACAATCAAATAAGCAATAAAATCAGTTATAAGCCAACAAATTCAAACCACAAACTCTTTAAACCTTAACAATGAGATTTAACACTTAAAAACTCAAACAAACTGAATTTTTGGACTAATTTAAGCTAAACTAAATTGACTAAAGTGTCAAAATGCAATTTTGACCCATTTTGACCCATTAAAACAGTTATGCCAAACACCCCTTTAACTTTTTGAAACACTTTTTAAAGCTGATTAACAATGATATAAGCAAACTAAATGGAAAACAGATAACAAGCAAGTAAAGTTAAGCAATATTAAGCATAAAAAGAACAAGAATAAGCACTTAAATAAGCTAATGAGTAATAAGCAATTCAAAGGCAAATAAGGACAGTTTAACTCAAAAATTTAAATAAAAGGCATAAAAGCAACAATCAAAGACAAATAAGCATAGATAACATAAATAAGCAACAAAAAGCATAAATAAGCAAGAAATAAGCAGTGCTACAGTAGAAATGCAAGAAAATGGAAAATGGAAACTTACAAAGGCCCTTGCTCAAAACAGGGCAAATGAGCTCAAAAGAGCTTATCTACAAGCTCTAGCTTATCAAAGATAAGCTAGTAGTGTCCATAAGCCCATCCAAATCCGGCTTATCATCCAAAAAGCTGTGGTATTTGAGGGTGATATATTTTTTTGTTTTTGTAAAATTTTCTTAAAAACTTTATATATAAATAAAAACAGTTTGCTTATAAGTTTTTATAAGAGCTTAAAACAGTTCATGAAAGGCTTTTGAATACTTTAAAACACAAATTTAAGAACCACAAATTTTAAGCTAAAACTGAAATTTCATTAATTAATAAAAAGAAGCATTACAATATTAAAAAGATTACAATAAAGATTAACTAGGTGAAAAACTTGAACTAAAAACTAACTGCCAAAAGGCTTACAAGTGAGCTCTATTTATACTAAACTAATGAAGGTTCTAGGAGGTGTGCTTTCTTTGTGAGAGCTCTTGCAGGTGTGTTTGTTGTGTGAGAGTCTTCAAAGACTCATCTTGGCCATTGAATTTGAGTAGTGTCCAAGTCATGCCATCATAGCCCTTCATCTTTTGTCTTGTTCTCTTGACGAATAAGGATGCAAAGGATTGCCAAGGTGGCAATAAGGGGAGGGATAAGGTTGGTCGACAAAGGGGAGAAGAAAGGGGAACAGTGTTTTGTTTGGGTTTTATTTGTGCGTATGGAGACAGGGCAACTGAAAGGGATGTACAGTTGTTACCGCTATTTTTGAAAGTTTGGGAAATGGGCAAAACAAGCCCCTCAAGATATATATTATCATTTCATGAATCATCCTTGTACTTTGCAAATTTGTACCTTGAGGTTGGGTTGGTGTTTGCACCGTTAGTCCTTAAAGGACTAACGGTATAAAGGGTTAAGGGTGTTGTGTTAACAGGAGAGTTATAAAGGGGTTATATGGGCTAGTTGTTGGGCCGGTTATAAAAATAAAGGTGTTGGGCCTTTATTAAGGTTTAAGGTGTATAAAGTTTGTAAAGTATAAGTGGGCTGACCCGGGCCCACTAGGTGGGTACGGGTGGGCCCACTTTTGGCAATTTAGGTTTTCGGGTTCGGTTTTCGATGCTTTTTCCAATGCCACTTCCCGGGGTTGACTTTGACTTTGACTTTTTCGTTGACTTTGATTTTGTCTTTTCGACTTCTCACGGTCTTTCCGTTCTCGTGCTCGGTTTTGTCGTTTTGGCTTCGATTTTTTGTCCTTTTCTTGGATATCCATTACCTGCATAATACAAATGCAAAACATACAAATATAATGTATTTTTGGTACGTTTTTAGTCATTTAAGTCCGTTTTTAGTGCTCAAAGGTATGTGTAATTAAACACATACCAAAATCCCCCATACTAAGATATTGTCGTGTCCTCACGCAATGCTACAAGTAAGCACTTAGAAAACTAAGAATCTCGATCCCCCTCGACTAATTACCTCGAAAAGTAGCTAAGTGTTCATCGAGGGGAATTAAAGAATCAAGAGTTTAGAAAAGTCCCGTTTTTACCATTCTTAAAGATATACACTTATTCCTACTAATATTTTTGTATTTTTCCTTTTTTTTAGCAACTAACTAATTTGACTTTCGTTATTTTCATAACTGTTAGGGATCATAGAACAAGATGCATTTCGATCCGAAAATGCCCCAAAAAGGATAAATTCATCGTCCCTGACTTTTCACTCGTCCCAAACCAAGCTTAAAACGAAAATACCGTATAAATATCATTAAGGATGACTAAACACTACTCATATTTGCAACTTGTGAACTTTTCACTCCCGACAATTATTATATCTTAAGTGAATGTGCCATTTTGAATTTCAACCATGGATCAACGTTTTGCAAAATTCTATGTTTTACGTTCCACCCGAGAATAATGAGTTTGAAGGCGAGATCATCCCATGTAGCGACTTTCGTCTCGGCACATCCTAACCTTGCGGCTAAGTGACCAGGCTTTTGACACCCCACAGAGACTAGTATCGGGACTCACGGACCTTAGGTTTCAAAAACTCTTAGGTTTCCCGTATATACATAGCTTATTCAAAAACTTAAAATGAATTAGTCAAAGTTCAAAAGCATATTTAAATTTAACAAAAAGAGATCTTACATTTATTAATTCACACTTAATATTAAACATAACATTGATACAATTGTAACCCTCGACCTTTTAGAAGGCTGCAACATCGGTTGTGAGCCGGCAAGATGCAGCAAACTTTTATCAGTCTCGGATTTTTATTCTTACTATGGGCTTTCTTTAGAAGGCTGTAACATCGGTTGTGAGCCGGCAAGATGCAGCAAACTTTTATCACCCACTTTTATATTTTATAATTATTATTCTTTTTTCATCATATTTTTCATTTATATATATATATATATATATATATATATATATATATATTTTTTCATTTTACTTTATAATATATAGAGAAGACTTCTTTTTGAAAAATTTAAGTATAAATTTGAACTAAGACTAAAATTTTTGCTATTAACTACATAAAAATTGTTGATTTAAGTTTAATCTCCAAAAATAGCACGTATTATTAATCTGGTTAGAAGCTTATGGGAGAAAAAGCCACAAATTACATACAACTCTAAATTTCCAACTAATCCTGTTTTGCATCCAACTCATACTTAACTCTATCATTTTTTGTTCTTCGTGAATTTCTACGAACGCTTCGGGTCAAAATTTATTCTTATTCTACCCAGCAGGAAATTCAAAATTATGACAAAACACTTATTTTATTTTTGAAAATTGTTAATTTTTTTCATTTTTTTGAAATTTTAATGGTAAAAACAGGATTACACGAAAACAACGGCTGCAGGCAAAATCAAATCGATAGATTCCCTCCATACTAGAATTAAACATTGTTCCTTTAATGTTTTTAGAAGGGTCTACTCGTAAATCCTAAGCCCGTTTATTAAGTATGCTTAAAGATAAACGTTAGTCGATTAGATTAGGATATTGGATTTCCCAAATGAAGCTGAGGATTTGAAGCTCGAGTGATCGAAGGACAAAACCGCGAGCACGAGAGGCTTCAAAAATCCGGGACAATCCTGGACAATCACAAAAAACACAAGCAAACGAGAATGGAAAGAGGCACACCTCCTCACAACAAAAAAACACTTATTCATTACTACATAATACAACTACTAGGATAAGCATGGGTTGCCTCCCACGAAGCGCTTGTTTAGGGTCACTAAGCTTGACCCAATCCCCGAATTCATTTGTCCTTGGGGAAGGTTTGGAGATCCGGGACAACCATTTGTGGTACGTCCCCTCCAAAGTAGTGCTTAATTCGATGACCGTTCACCTTGAAGTTTGGCCCGGAGTTTTGAGATAACTCAACGGTGCCATATGGAAAGACATGGGCAATGGTGAACGGTCCAGACCAACGGGATTTTAACTTGCCCGAGAACATCTTCAATCGAGAGTTAAAGAGGAGGACTTGATCACCGACGTTGAAAACGCGGTTTTTGATCTTTGAGTCATGGATCCTCTTTGTTTTCTCTTTATAGATTAAAGAGTTCTCATAGGCATGATCACGAAGTTTATTTAGTTCATTGAGTTGAACTTTTCGGTGATCACCCGCGGTCTCAAGGTCAAAGTTTGCATGCTTCAAGGCCCAGTAGGCTTTGTGCTCGAGCTCGATCGGTAGATGACATGCCTTTCCGTACACGAGCTTGTATGGGGTACACCCGATGGGTGTTTTATAAGCGGTACGGAAGGCCCAAAGTGCGTCATCTAATTTGTCCGACCAAGAGGCACGGTTCTCGCCCACGGTCCTTTCAAGAATTCGTTTCAAGCCACGATTGGATACCTCAACTTGCCCACTTGTTTGTGGGTGATACGCGGTGGAGAGACGGTGAGTAACTCCGTATTTAAGCATGACCTTTGCAAACTGGTCATTGCAAAAATGGGTTCCGCGATCACTTATGATAGCACGAGGGGCACCGAATCGGGCGAAGAGAGATTTAAGAAATTTGCAAACAACTCGGGCGTCGTTGGTGGGGAGCGCTTTCGCTTCAACCCATTTTGACAAGTAGTCGACCGCCACGAGTATATATTTGTTCCCTCGTGAAGACGGGAATGGCCCCATGAAATCGATGCCCCACAACTCAACGATTTCGCAAAACTTGGATGGAAAGTTTGAGGCATTTCATCACGTTGCGAAATTTTTCCTTGACGCTGACAAGTGTCACATCGGGTGACCAAGTCATGGGCATCTCGGTAAATTGTGGGCCAATAAAATCCTGAGTCAAAAACCTTTTTGGCGGTGTAGTTGGCACCGTAATGTCCCCCGGTGGGTCCACTATGGCAAGCTTTGAGGATATCAAAAGCTTCTTGGCCCGCAACACACCGCCGGATCACTTGATCCGCACATATTTTGAACAAATAGGGGTCGTCCCAAAAGTAATGTTTAACATCCTTAAAAAACTTGTTCTTTTGCTGGGACGACATCCCTTTAATAATGAAATTCCCCGCGTGGTAATTTGCAAAATCGGCAAACCACGGGGTACTTGAGTCACCACGAAAAGTCACCATATTAAGTGTCTCAAGAGGAAACGTTTCATTTATCTCCTTTGGGTCGAGCACATTTTCATACGGATTTTCTAATCGGGAAAGATGATCGGCCGCGAGATTCTCGGCTCCTTTTGTGTCAATTACTTTGAATTTAAACTCTTAAAGGAGGAGAACCCACCGGAGCAATCTCGCCTTGGAATCTTTTTTAGCAAATAGATATTTTAGGGCGGAGTGATCCGTATACACTATGCTTTTGTTCAAGATGAGGTAAGATCGGAATTTTTCAAAGGCATACACCACGGCTAACATTTCTTTCTCTGTCGTGGTGTAATGCGATTCTGCCTCGTTCATTGTTTTACTAGCATAGTGTATAGGCCTAAAGTGTTTTTCATGACGTTGCCCCAAGACTGCACCTATGGCAAAGTCGCTTGCATCGCACATAAGCTCAAAGGGTAAGTCCCAGTCCGGGGCAATCAAGATTGGAGCTTCGGTAAGTTTTTTCTTTAACGTTTCAAAAGCTTGAATACATTCATTGGAGAAGATGAACGGAGTATTCTTCTCAAGAAGATGAGTCATCGGTCAGGAAATTTTGGAAAAATCCTTAATGAACCGTCGGTAGAAACCGGCATGACCGAGAAAACTCCGAACACCCTTGACGGTGGTGGGATGAGGTAACTTAGCAATCACATCGACTTTGGCTTTATCAACCTCAATCCCATTTTTGGAAATCTTATGGCCAAGGACAATGCCTTCCTTAACCATAAAATGACTCTTTAATTATAAAATACTATTTTATAATTTAAGTTTATTTCGTTACGCGTTTTAACTAAACCTATATTAAAGGATTAACCTTGTTTATAAAAGTATATTTTCGTTTTTATTTACTGATTTATTGTATAATTACAAATAAATAGATCTTATAGTATATAAACCTGTCATCGTAAACAGTATCCAAAATAATATAACCCTTAATTTTGTTTTTCAATTTTAAAAATTGAAAAGTTTACACTAAGTAATAAAAAGAAAAACTTTTTTTTAGAAACTTTCGGCATAGACCTTGCGTTTATAACAACCGTTGTCCCATTGTTCACAAAACTCAATGTTTTTATCCCTCTCAATCACATTTTGTCTGTTGCAACACAGTGCGCGCAGTGCGCGCGTGTTTCAATATATATATCTAAACTAAATCAAACAAGTAACAAAAAGAAACAAAACCAAATAGAACCAATCACACCCGAAACTGTTAAATAACCAACCAACACACCCTACTCGTTGTTAAACCGGAAACAAACACCCCTCTTGGGCTGTCACAGCCAAACGCACCCTTGGTCCAAATCTGCCAAAACTAAACACACCCCTTGTGTGTGTTTCAGCAAACCAAACGCGCCCATATGGCTGTTTTACACAGCCATACACACCCCTCTTGGTGTTGCGACAACCCAAACGCACCATGGCTGTCCAACAGCCAAACGCCCCCCCTTATGGCTGCCCAGAACCAAACACACCCCTTGGCTAATTACTACAACCAAACGCAGCCCTGTGTGGCCACAACCCAACCCGAACGCACCCTTTGTTGGCTGTTTTGGTGCGGCTGACCCGGAACCAAAACGCACCCTTTTCGGCTGTTTTTATAACACAAACCACACGCACCCTAGCTGTGATTTTTCACAGCCAAACGCACCCCATTTGTAGGCTGACCCGACAACCCAACGCACCCATTTGGTGCTAGACAAACCCGACGCACCCTGCTGGTGGGGTGTGCGGGGGTGGTGGTGAGGCTGTGGTGGTACAGCAGCCGAGAGAGAGAGAGAGAGAGAGAGGGAGAATGATGACGATGGATGTTTGAAGGCGGCGTGGTGTGGAGGTGATGATGGAAGCGGCTATGACATAGTGGGGATGGTGGTGATGAGATGCGACGAAGATGGAGGTGGTGGTATGAGGAAGGTGGCGGCTGATTGTGGTGTTCGCCGGAGGGTGGAGGCGCGTGGCGAGTGAGGGCGAGTGATATGGGGGATCGAATAGATCGGTTAAAAAGAAACACTTTTCGTCTTGGCCAGAATGCCCGCCGGAAAACTTTTTCGGTAGCGACGGCATGGTGGCCGGCGGGAAGGGTGGCCGGATATTTAGAGAAGATGGAGGAGGGAGAGAGTGTTATAGTAGTGGTGTGTGTTTTATTTTGTATAAATGAAATAAAAAGTTATAAATTTTATTTATATATAAAACTTTTAAAATGAATTAGAAAGTGTATAATAGTTGAGGGTTAAAAGTGTAACTTTTTATTATACTTTTGATAAATAGTGGTTCGGGACTCGTTTGGGCTACTTAACGGATGATTCAAATCACGAAACTCGCGCCATTGTTTTTCAAATCATTTTTCCGATAAAAACGAGTATTTATTTGATAATATCTCATAATCATTTTTATAACATTTATAAAAATGTTCGTTATTTATTTAGTGAACCAGTTACGCATTGTCTGAAATAAAAAAATAGGTTTCAACTTGAATTTTCGCGTTATCAACAAACGCTTTTAAATAAAAATGTTACATGAATTTATTTAATATTTTTATTAAATAAATATTGATAATTAAAAATAAATTTAATTATTTTTGTGTCGGTCCGCGTTGTATGTTGTTCTCAAAATTTTTGCAGGGCTGTTTTAGCCCTTTTCTGCTTGTTTTCAAGTCTCGGGTAAAACTAAAAAGTTGTCTGAAATATCGTTTTACATCAAATTGGTTTAGGGTCCGAATCCTGAAAACGTGATTTAGTGGGTTGTTTTGATAAGTCAGCTTAAAAATAAATTTTATAAACGACAAACATGTAATAATAAATGAAATTTATTATTTAAATTTGTTCCGAAAATTGACAGTTGTTACATGCTATTACCTTACCTCTTTGCATCAACACACGTCCTAATCCTAGGCCTGATGCATCACAATATACCATAAAGTCTTTCGATCCATCGGGAAGAGCTAGAACATGTGCATTACACAACTTATCCTTCAAAGTTTGAAATTCGTTATCCTGCTCCTCACCCTAATCGAAAGTCTTACATTTCTGAGTCAAGATAGTAAAAGACTTAGCTATCTTAGAAAAGTTCTCAATGAACCTACGGTAATATCCAGACAATCCTAAGAACGAACAAACTTCAGACGGTGTTCTAGGGGCTTTCCAATTCTTAACAACTTCGATCTTACTATGGTTTACATGAATCCCATTACCATTTATCACATGCCCAAGAAATTGTACTTCTAGAATTCACACCTTGAAAACTTAGCATACAGTTTCTCCTTCTTGAGCAGTTCTAAGACTAACCTTAAGTGTTCTAGATGCTGCTCCTAAGTCTTAGAGTAGATTAAGATATCGTCTGTAAACACTATCACAAACTTATCAAGATAAGGCCTACAAACTCTGTTCATTAAATCCATGAATACCGCTGGTGCGTTAGTCAAACCAAAGGGCATTACTATGAACTTGAAATGTCCATAACGAGTTCTAAACGTGGTCTTTGGAATATCATCCTCATGCATTCTCAGTTGATGGTAACCGGACCTAAGGTCTATCTTAAAGAAGTACTACGATCCTTGAAGTTGATCGAACATGTCGTCTATCCTAGGGAGTGGATAACGGTTCTTAATGGTCAACTTATTATTCTAGGCATCTCGGGGCATTTTATCCAAAAAGTTACCACCCACGGTGGAATTCAACGAATCTTGATCATTAGAGTTCAAAGCATTATAGAATGTATCGAGTTGATGTAATTCGAAAATCCATGATGTGGGCATGCCCGAAGAAGATCATTGAATCGGGTCCATGCCTCCCCCCCCCCCCCCCCCCCCCCCCCCCCCCCCCCCGCCCCCCCCCCCCCCCCCCAAAAGTTTCATCAAATCGTTGCTGAAATACTCGTGATTTCATTTCAAGATTTGTTTTTGTGTTTTGGATGGAGGAAGAATTTGTTGATGAATTTCGAATCAAGACATCCCATGTAAGAATGATCGAGGGGTTCTTTTTTAAGCATATCAGGGCGGCACCCTCGAGAGGGAAAATGGGAAAAGCTTAAAGCTTTACCGACTACTCGGACGTTCGGGAACTTCATAGTAGAGTGTCTTCGTTGAAATTACGAATGTGAGCAATGAGGGTCTTATTTGTCATGTACAGATACTTTATTGTTTTATCTTGAGGGTAAGCAATCTGTGCTTAAGCTATTTGTTGTCCGCGGTGATTCGAGCACAAACAATGGCATCCTTCGGTAATACCACGGTGGGATGCTTCGGAGCATTTGAGCCATAGTAAGAAGTTTAGTCCATTTTATAAATACCGGAGGAGCTTGATTTTCTAATTGTGTTCCACAAGATTGAATGGTTCATACAAAAGTCGGGTTGACTTGTTGTTGTTGGCGGTTAGAATTACGAGATTGAGAACGAGTGCGCATGCACTAAAATGTAAAAAGAAAATTTATACTAAAATTTTTCTTTTTATTATTTTTTTTTTGGTTTTTCCAACAATGTATTCACAATATATTTTAATAACGGACAATGAGATAAGACACTTAAACCTAATAATCAACAAGCTTCACGGTAGCTCTCTAAAAGAAAAACGCACAAAGGAGTTTGTTTAACTTTAAAAGGTGAGCCGTACCTCGCGAGAGACACAAAAGGTAAGTTTTTGATCTTTGGTTCAGGAACTTATTAATGGATAATACTTCAGTTGAAAGTATTATATGTTGGTGTTCTTTTACCAACTTGGTAATTTTTTTATTTCTTTTTATGGACAATGTTTTTATTTTTTTTTGTTTTTATATTATAATTATACTAATAAAAGAGAATGAAAAATATTTTTGTATATATATTTTTATATGAAAATAAACAAAATAACTTCACACGGAAGGATCTTCAAACACAAATTGTCAAACGGCTTCAACAATCGTATACAATCCTCCCCGGCACGGCGCCAAAAACTGACAAGCTTCTTGATCAACCCTTTTTTAAATATATATAAATAAATATATAAATACTTACAAATATATAAATTGGAGAAGGAATCAAAAATCTCTCAATGTAGTAAACCGGCAGTATGAATTCCCGGGTCGTTATCCCCAACGAGGAATGCAATTGAAAGCCGAGAGTCGTTTTGAGAATCAATGCTTGAATAGAACAAGATTGGGATTGGTTTTCTAAAACTATGGGAAAATTAATGCAATTTACACTAAAATTAACTAAGGCAGCACAAATTTAAATTAAAAACGTAAAAACGGGAATCCTAAATACGCGTCTATATATCAATACTTCCAAATTTTAACCCTACAATAGAAATTTTTCATGTAAACCTAAAATGACCAAAAGAAAATTTTCTAAACAAAAATTATATTTTTTTGGCTTTTAAGAATTTTTATATAATAAAATTACTAATATTTTTTATATCTATTTAAAAATCCTAGGGAAAATAGCAAATAAATAATAAATATTCCAAAATAATGATTTTCATTCTTAGGAAAATCCCTAACAATCTGTTAAAAATTGAAGAAAACTATTTTTAAAATTTTTTATTATAAAATTCTATTTAATTAGGATTAATTTAATAAAGCATAATTATGGAAATGAAAATCTATAAATGCGTAAAAATGATTTTAATGGCTTGCTAAACCTAAAAAATAGATTCTAAATCTAAAAAAACTATTTTTTGTAATTTTCTGGAATTAATTTACTATTTTTTTTTACTTTTTAAATTGTACCTACGAGAAATTTAATTAAAAATTAAAATAAAAAAAAAAAAAATAAAACTTGGGAAAAATTCTATAAATTGCATGAAAAGTCCTAACAGTTATGAAAAAGATAGGAAAAATAAGCTTGATCTCATAGCTTATCAAATAAGCCCAAACTAGCTACGGCTTAGAATAGAAAAATAAGGGCTACCATAAATGATGTAAAGAATTGATTTTGCAAGGTTATAACGAAAATTTCCTAAGGGTGCTAGTGGGTAGTGAGTGTGGTGGTTTAAAATGCCTTGGTTGAGGTGGTTGAGGTCCCGGGTTCGAGCTTTAGGCTCACTAGAAGGCTTCCCACTATCCAGACCATTTTTATTTTTGCAAAATTTTTTAACAATTTTTAAATAAGATCAAATAAGGAACTTTTGCACAATGGCACTTTTTATATAAGCCCAATATAAGAACACACAAAATAAGCAATGAATGACAGAAATGTTTTTGACTCTTATGGCTTAAAAATGGGGGGGGGGTTAATGTTGGTTCTTTTTTGGGACAAATAGCTAACAAAAGGCAAATGAGCTTAAACAAATACTTAATCGACTCTAGTAGCAAGAGTGAACTAGATTTAAAATTAAGAATAATATGCTAACATAAGCTGAAAATGTACAGATAAAACTAAATGGCTTAAATATTCTATAGTTAAAAAATTATGCTCTGATAGCTCTAAGCTGATAATTAGCGAAAATGGACAAAATCCATCCTAATAAGCAAACTAAAACCCTAATAAGACAGAAGCAATAAGACAGTTATGCTTAAATAAGCATAAGAGAAAAATGGCCAAATCGACATATCCAAAACAGCAAAGGGTCACTTTTTGGGCTTAATATTAAGCCAACAAAATGGTTCATTATGGGGAAAACTGATTATTCCCTAAATAAGACTTATCAATAAGCTATTTAAATCAGCAAAGAAAAAACATTTTGAAACTCAAATTGCCTTTAAAAACACTGATTCAACACGACAAATTTTTGCTAACTTTTGCAATCTTAACAAAACCACACTTTTGAGCTTAAAAATAAGCACACAAACAGATTCTTATGACTATATAACCTACAAACAGATTAAATTTAGACCTCAAAGAACAATAATCAATACTCAAAAATCATTTTGAAATTCACAATAAGCCATAACAAGCTTTTGAAAAAGCAATTTCTCAAAAAAAATTAAACACTTAGCACTTTTGACAGTTTTGGTAAAACACAAACCAAACAATGCAGGCTTTAAAGCTTTGGTTTCTAACCTTTTTTAACACATACATAAACACAAAAACAACACAAAAGCAACAATAAGCAAAAGCACAATCAAATAAGCAAGTAAAATAAGCTATAACCTAACAGTTTCAAACCAATAACTCTTAAAATCTTAAAATTGAGATTTAACACTTAAAAACTTAAACAAACTGAATTTTAGGACTAATTATAGCTAAACTAAACTGACTCAAGTGTCAAAATGCTATTTTGACCCATTTTGACCCATAAAACAGGTTAAACCAAACACCCCTTTAAAAACTGTTTTAGCTTTTTTTTAAGAGATTAATGCTTATTTAAAGCACACATTCAAAAGATCAGATGTTAAATAAGTAAAACAAGCAATATTAAGCAAATCTTAATAATAAATAAGCACTCAAATAAGCTAAAACAGATTATTCAAGTTTTAAGCTATATTTAGACAGATTTTAATAAAAACTTGCAAACAAGATTTTAAAACTACAACTAAGCATTCATAAGCATTAACTAACAATAGCAAGCATAAATAAGCAAATAAAAACATATAATAAACAAGAATAAGCAGTTAAATAGTAAATAAGCTTAAAAAGTAAAAATGAAAACTTACAAACACTCTTGCTCAAAACAGGGTAAATAATCAAATCTACAAGCTCTAGCTTGTCAAAAGACAAGCCAGTGAGGTTTATAAGCTCTTCCCAAGCTAGCTTATCATCCAAAGAAGCTGAAGTGTTTAAGGGGTGGATATTTTTAGTATATATTTTTTTAGATTTTTATGATTAAAACAGGAAATAAAAGATATTAAAACAGTAAACTAAGGCTTGATTCAAGAAACAAAAAGCTTAATGAAGCTTTTAGGTAAGATCTATAAGCTATTTCATAGCTTTTCAAAGCTTAACAGGTTATAATAAATGATCAAACACAGAAACTTAAAACACAAACCTCAAATTTTTCATTAAAAACTTAAACTTTTACAAGGAATTGAAATACAAAATACTTTTAAAACTTAAATAAAAACTACACTTAAAAAGAGACTAAAAAAAACTCCCTCACTACAAGGGTTAAGCCCTCTATTTATAGGATAGGATAGATGCTTCGAGGTCTTTAGCTGGTTTTCTTGTGTGAGAGGAAAAACAGCATCAATCTTGGCCCTTTAAATCAACTTGTGCTTCTTTAAATTCATCTTAGCCCTTGGATGTTTGCCACACAATCATTCCCCAATGATTGCTTTTGGATTGCCAACGTGTCAGAGCAAAACGTCACTCATTGCATCATTATTGGCTTCTAGAAGGTGGGTTTAATCCTTGGGGTAAGTGTAATTTTGGAAGTGGAGAGTAAATAGTGAAAATGGATACTCGCGGGAAAAAGGGAAGGATGCACAGTGTTTTGAAACCAGGGTGAAATTTGGTGATATGGCACAAATGGTCCTTCAACTTATATATCTTATTTGCAATGAAAGTCCTTGTGGTAATGAAATTTTTGATCTTTTGGCAGAAGAAGTCCCTCAAAGTGTATAAAGTTATTACATGGTTGGTCCTTGTGGGGTTAACAAACGTTAATGATTTAAGGCTTAACAGCCGTTAAGTGATTGGGGTTTTGGGCTTGTTGGGCCGGGTATAAAAGGATTGGGCTTTTGTATTATGGCTTAAGGCTTATAAGATATAAGTGGGCTGTCCCGGGCCCACTAGGTGGGTACGGGTGGGCCCACTTTTGGCAATTTAGGTTTTCGGGTTCGGTTTTTGATGCTCTTTCCAATGCCTCATCCCGGGGTTGACTTTGACTTTTTGACTTTTTGTTGACTTTGACTTGGACTTTTTGACTTCTCACGGTCTTTCCGTTCTCGTGCTCGGTTTTGTCGTTTTGGCTTTGATTTTTGTCCTTTTCTTGGATATTCATTTCCTGCATAATACAAATGCAAAAACATTACATAAAATGTATTTTTGGTACAGTTTTAGTCATTTAGGTCCGGTTTTAGTGGTCAAAGGTATGTGTAATTAAACACGTACCAAAACTCATTAATAATTTAAAACCTTTAATATTATACAAAATGATTTTATATTTTGTCATCATCAAAAAGGAAGGAGATTGTTAATACAAATAATGTCTAAATATATTATTATATGTTTCTGACCTCTCAACGTTTTTTATAACAAATGTAAAAACATTTAAGGATATAAAAATAAACGTTTACAAATTAATAATCGTAAAATTTCTATTTCTAAGATTTATCACTAGGTTATGACAAAAACAAATCATTAAGCATGATTAGTGATTAAGGGATAAATTTTTTTTCTTAACCATTAACATTTTCACAAAAAGTATTTATACAAAATTTTGAATACAAGAATTACTTTTTAATAAATAGAAAAATGTTTTATTTAATTATTTACAGTTGAATTTGGTTTTTTTACCAAATAATAGATGATTCTATAAAGATACAACACTTCACCACTAAAAAACAATAACTGGAGCGTACACTTGTGGCTCAAAATTATAGGCCTGGCGTGCCCCATATATATTTGGAGAACAACGGGACCAACATAGCTAGCCGTTGAAATTTTGTATTTATTTACTGACAATATTTCGGGCAATTAAATTCATATCTCTTTGCCACGATTTTTTCCTGTCTTCTTTCTCTCTCTAATAACTTGCTTTCTCGCCAATATAAATACTCTTGTTCACTAACATTGTTTGATCTTGTTTCAAGTGATCTAATCTCTTCTTCTCATCTCTCCTCTCCTCTCCTCTCTATCAAGTTCAAGAGAAGAACATTCGTATTCGCCAAGAAACGAATTGTTATTTAGTGATCTCTCCTCTCTTCTTCTAAGTATCAAATCTCTATTGTAATTATCTTGTGTAATTGTGTGATTCGGATTATGTGTAAATCCGATAGTGTAGATCTTGTGATTGTGTAGTGCTTGTGAAGTGGTAGATTGGTTCTAGCTAAGATTAGGACTCGACATTTAGCTTAGTGTCGGAAAATAACGTAAGCGACGTGTAAACGGTTTTCTCCGCCTAAAGGGAGCTTGTTGACATAGTGAAATCTCGAGTAGGATACTCGGGGAGTGGAGTAGGGCGAAGAGGAGCTTCATAGCCGAACCACTATAAATCTTGGCGTCTTGGTTTGATTGTTCCTTTCCTTATCTCTTTATATTGTTGTCATTGTTATTTAGTATTAGTTTAGATATTTACATTGTTGATTCATATTGTTGATTGGTTGAACATACAACTCGAATCTAAGTATTTTGAAAGCAAACTTTTAAAAAGTTAAAACGAACCTGTAAACAACTTTAAGCCCGTTCTAGTTTTCCACACTTTTGATGGAGGTATCTTCTAAAATGACTTGCCCATGGTATATAGCTACCTCTCTAAAGCATCGGAGGTCTAGTCTTAGAAGCGGGCATCTAGCCCCAAATGATCGTTGTGTGCATTAGACTGTCAACATTTCTTGTGATTCAAACTTGGATCTTTGTAGACGAAACAAGAGTTCTATTTGTGATCAACCAAAAACCTTCATTATTTTTAAGGTATATATAGTCACAGATCAATTTTTCAAATTAAGTAACACTGTTCTTGTATAAACACTAAATTCGGTAAATCAAATCTCTGATAGAACTAAACTCGGTACGTTAGATCTCAGATATAACTAAGTCTTAAACTTGGAATATTTCTCGGATAAGACTAAACTCAGTAAACTCGATAGACACAAATTCGAAATATTACTTCTTTTATATTCTCACTTTTTGAAAAAACTAGTTCAATCAAAAATTGATACAATTATCACGATAAAACTGTAATATGACCAACTTTGATGAAACTCAGTTCCCTATTTGATGTTTTCGAAAATGATACACATAAACTCGATACAACCGAGAATGTGTATTTTACACATTGAATTTTAAAAATGACCACACTTTCGATAAAACCGAAAATGAAAATCACTTTTACAATTCCCAAAACCGTGTTTGAGTTTAGAAAGTAAACCTTTATCCCAAACTCGATAAAACGGAATTTGAGACACAACGAATTTGTGTTTTCCTAACACAATTCTCGATATAACCGAGAACTTGTGTATCTATTACAACCCTTAATATGATTTCTGAGAATTAAACAACGTCCTAAGACATAATTTTTGATAAAACCAAAAATAGTGTATATAAACCGCTCTCGGTAACACTTCTGAGTTTGACACAAATCACCTAAATACGTTTCTCGATAAAACCAAGACCTCGTATCACTATTACAACTCAATCTAGGTACAATTTGCTACCGAAAATGAATAAACAGTGCTAAATCCTTACAAATCCACAAGTAACACTTCCGAATTTGATGAAACAAAACAATTACTTCCGAATTTGCTCAATCTCGATCAAAATGAGCACGTCTAATCCATTTTTGATGTCAAAACCGAATGTAATAGTGAGAAGTGATGTCGAAAACAATCAAGAAGCTCAAATAACGTCCGAAATCACCGAAAACAACCGAATTCGAAACTCGTGGAACTCGGACGTGAAACTCGATCACAAACACAAACACTCTTTTATCTCTAATTGCGTATGATACCACTTGTTAGGTCTTGTTTTAACTTGAATCACACGATATAGAATGATGTAGAATATAAAGAATCAAGAGAGGGAGGCAAGTTTTCACAATTTCCAAATTTTCAGATGCTGCTAGCAAAACAAGATGAGCAGGAGTCATTCTTACTGATGAACAAAATGATTTTCTCTTTGCTGATGCTTCACGGATGGAAGAAATTGAGGAATTAAGTGCAAACATTTGCTTGATGGCCAGAATTCAACCAGCAAACATTGATTCTGATGCTGGGCCAAGCTATGATTCTGCATTTCTCAGTGAGGTACAAACTCCATCTACCAGTTATGTGAATCCGCTATTTGCTAAAGATAACCAAGAGCAAAAGTATCTGACGCAACCTAAAATTATTAACAAATCAATTGGTGATGATCAAATTGATAGCAATATTATATTTGATGAACCAAATGAAGATGTTAATAGTGGCAGTGTTGAAAACGATAACAATGTTCAAGACTCATATGAATTAGAGCAATTAGCAAGAAATGCGTATAAGGAAGCTGAGAAATAACAAATAATTTCTATAAAGTTTATAATAACAAAACATAATGTTGACCAAACAGCTTGAGTTGTATAAGGAAAAGGTTCGGGCTTTTGAAATAACCAAAAAAAAGACCAATAACTACTTTAACGAATATATTAAGGCTGATCGAAAAGCAAAATGATTTGAACAAGAGTCGCAATCTTAATTTATTCGTGATCGAGACATTATTCGAGATTTAGAACAACAACGTGATAAATTAGATTTGAATGTTGTTGAATTAAAAAAGCAAACTGTGGAACTTCAAAAGACTCAATCAATTTTGAGTCTTAAATCTCGAAGCGAAGGTTAAAAAGAATGTAGACACGGTGTTAAAAATTGGGAATTCTTTACAAGGAATGTTTATGCTTGGACCAAAACTTATGTCATTTTATGATTTTAAATTAAAACATGGGTTAAGGTATGCGAATCCTTATACTCTCAAGAAAGCAATTTCTCAAAATCTAAAATTGTATGATGCTTCGTGCTTGGATGATTCAAAAATTTACATGAATATTAGAGACACAGAGGACATTCTTGAGGATGGTACCAAGAGTCAAATAAAAATGAAAAACAACATGAAAGATCAATTGCTATTGAGAATAAACAAAATGTGTCTACAATTGACTACCACAAGTTAAATGCACTTTATGAAGACTTTGTTCCACAAAAGAACTTTCCATTGAACAAAAATATTTTCCACCATCTTTTATATTTCCTGACGATCCTACAAATGAAAGTTCAACGTATTCTTCTTCTGAAACACAACCCACTAAGAAACAAATGCCGAGTGCAAACCCAATACTACTGGATTTGAATCAAATGGAAAATGATTTTCAAACATTGTTTGAATTATTACAAACAAAGTCTAAACGGGAAAGCATTTTTTATACCTCTCCAGAAGAAATACGGTTGAATGACTTTTATCAACGAGAACTTAAACCAATTCTTCAAGATTTGCATTTTAAGTTGGAAATATTTCAAAAATGTTTTTTAAGAGATATAAAAGAAATGAAAGATGTTTTTGAGGCAACAGAAAGTGATCTTTGTGAGACATGGAAACAAAATGAACTTTTGAAAGATCAACTCTTGGAAGCAAATCTCAAGCATGAAATCGAATGTTGTGTGCTATTGAGTCATAAATGTGTAGATAACAATATGAAAGATGACGATGAGAAAGTTTCAAATGGGATCCGACTTGAAATCCAAGAGGGCATGCAAAACGAATACACATTTCTTGAAAACGTGTTCAAATATGTCTTAAAAAACAACAGTCTTGGAGATTTGAATTAAGTTGCAACATGAAAAAAATAAATGAAAATGTGGTCTTTTTTTTAAAATCGTTTGTGAAAACTCTTGGATGTCAAAAGTGGAAATCTTGAGAATTGAGAACGGAGTCTTTGGAATTTCAAGTTCATTTTTTCTTTCAATAAAAGAACGAGAAAATGTTAAAACAGAATATCAAAAACTTTTCGATTCAATCAAAAAGACACGTGCTCAAACTCAAGGGGAAATCAATGAATTGTTTGAGAATGTTAAACAAAAGACATATGCTTATGCGGATGTTCGTGCTCAAAATCAAGATCTTTTGTTGACAATCTCTGAGTTGAAAGCTAAATTGAAAACTGTTGAAAACGGTAAGTCTGTAAACACTAAGTTTGACAAAGCAAATGTTTCTAACAAACTTCTTTGTGTCACACCATCAAACAAACAAGTTTTTCAAAAGAAAATTGTTGTTCCAAAAACAGAAGAGAAACATGTTTTGTCAAAAACAGTCACTTTACAGACTTCACCTAACAAACAACAAGTTGAAGGGACAAACAAAAATGTTATTGCACCAGGAATGTACAAAGTTGGAACGAGCCAAGTCACTAATACAAATAAAGCTAAGAGTGTTTTATCTTCTACAGGACTGAGCGCTACTTCTAGTGTTAGAAGACCATCAAATAGGGATTCATCATTCAAGAATAGTGTCGTTTCAAACACTAAGAATTCATCAAAGAAAGTAGAAGTTTCTGATAGGACAAATAAAAAACCAGATGTTATCTAAGAATGTTGGGTTAGATACGTTTGTAACTAATGATGAAATCAAAAACGCTCTTATAGCGAAGAATGTATTATGTGTTTCTTGTGCTAAGAATGTGCTTATCCCATGTCATGATAATTTTCTTGCGAAATATAAATTGAATGTGCATTCGAATGTTAGGAGAGCCTTATTCACTACTCCTAGAATAGTTAAATCAATGTTTAAAGATACTACAGTGGTTTCTAAGACTAGGTTTTCTATAGGACCATTCAATCTAAGTCCTTAGATACTACTCCCGTAGTGTCCAAAGCTAAGATAGTTACGGGTACTCCCTTAAGTGCCAAAAATAAGGTCTCTAGTGTCTTTTCTATGTGAGATAGTTCACTTAGCAAATACATGAAGAACAAAATTTGAATGAGTCGAATGTGGCAAAAGTGGTACGAATTACAACCAAATGTTGGTTGGTTGCCTGTTAAAACGACTCCGTGTGTTAATAATAGTAAATCCACTATTAAAACATCGGTTTTTATGAAATAATGGGTAGTTAAATTGTCCACTTGTCCATGTATAGTATCTTCATGTGTTGCAGGTTGTTCAAATCATTCTGTGGATTGTTGATAGTGGTTATTCTAAGACTATGATGGGTGATCGTTCACTGCTGAAAAATTTGGTTGAGAAATTCATAGGAACCATCCGCTTTGGGAATGATCATTTTGTAGCAATCACAGGATATGGAATTTATGTACAAGGCAACATCACGATTTGTCATGTATATTATGTTGAAGGCTTAGGACGCAATCTCTTCAGTGTTGGACAATTTTGCGACGGTGATTTAGAAGTTGTTTTTCGTTCAAAAACATATTACGTGCGAAATCTAGAAGGAGACAATCTGCTTATAGGAGACCGTGAATCCAATTTATACACTATCTCCATTCCCGATATGGCTACTTCTGCACCCATTTGTCTAATGTCCAAAGCTTCTTCGACAAAGTTATGGTTATGGCACCGCAGACTCGTATGTGCTTAATTACACATACCGTTTTCCATTCAAACCGGACTTAAATGACCAAAAACGTACCAAAAATACATTGTATTTATATGTTTTCACTTATCTTATGTAGGAAACGGATATCTGAGAAAAGGACGAAAAATCAAGCAAAAACGGACAAAACTAAGCACGGAATGGAAAAAGCGTGAAAAGACAAAGTTAAATCGAAGCCAAAGCCCAGAAAAGTCAAAGGTCAATACCGATGCCGAAATGAAGAAATGTTAAATGGGCCGGGTCAGCCCATTTACACATATTATGAAGATTTTTTTTAAGACCTAAATCCAAATGTGGCCCAATTCTTTTATAAAACCAAACGGCCCAAAGTGCCAAAACTATAGCCCAATCAGCTCTTAACAATCGTTAGGCCCTAAAACCCTTATCACCCTTTGCCGTTAAGTCCACAAGGACTGACTTTGAAACAACACACCACCTTCTCAAGGGCCATTTCTGCCAACCCTCAAAACCTTTTATACACCACAAGGACCATTACTACGAACAAATGATACACGTTGAGGGACTCTTTTTGCCAACTTCCCAAAGTTTTCTCCCCTACCACACACTTAAACAATTCCCGCACATAACACAAAACCTGACCCACTGTTGAAATATCCCTGACCCCCCCTCCTCGAACACTGTTCACTCCGATAACAAAAAACTTCATTCTCAGTCTAACACCTACCCCATAAACATTACAAAGACACATGGCAATCCCCCTCAACCCATTGGATTTGAAAATTGGAAGGGCTGTGATCACTATACTTTGGGACCAAGCAAAACCAATGGCCAAGATTACTTTGAAGCTCCCTCTCACACAACAAACACAACTGTTGATTTACTCTCTATGAAGAAACACAAGTGAAGCATGAAGACCTAGTATAAATATAGGAATTATAGCTCATTTGTAAGGGTCGAATTTTTGTGTTAAGAGTCAAAAACTTGTAAACCAAAGTTTGTACCATTTCAATATATTGTCTTTTTAATTACATTGTCATTTAAATTTCAGTCATTTAAATACTTGCATTTTACTTATTGTCATTTTTAAGCTTTCCTTTAAATACTTGCTATTTACTTTTACTTGTCTTTAAAAACTGTTCATTAAGCTTTTTTATAAGTTTTTAAGTGATTAAAAGCCTATAAAAAAGCTTGTTTAAGTTTTCTGTTAAAAAAATCAAAAATCCAAAAAAAATCAAGAAACTGTCAAAAATCAAAAGGATCAAGGTGAATTAAGGATGACCTTGGTTTGGAGCTTATTGTAAGCACTTAGGACTGGTTTATAAGCTTTGGAAAGCTTATTGTTTAGCCAAAAGCAAACGACCCTTTGTAAGTTCTCTTTTTTCCATTTTTTGCATTTCACTATTCATATGCTTATTGCTTCTTATTGATGCTTATTTAAGTTATTTATGCTTGAGTGTGCTTGTTGTTTGCTTATTTTGTCCCTTGTTCAAGTTTCTGTTCAATTATGTCCTTATTTACCTTATAACTGCTTATATTTAAATTGCTTATTCTAGTGCTTATCCTTGTGTTTTTCTTGCTGCTATTTGCTTATTTGTCATTGCTTATTATCTGTCTTTAAGTTTCCTTCTTTAATTTTTTTGTTTAAATAGCTTAAATTTTGAGTTTTAATTTTTAAAGGGGTGTTTGGCACAAGGTGCCAAAACGGGTCAAAAGAGGTTTAAATACCATTGGGTCACCAAACCAACTTTTACAAGCATTTTTAAGTCATTTTCAATCTGTTTTACAAGAATTTTAAGTTTAAAAATGGTTTTTAAGTCTTTTCTATAAGTCCCTTTGAAACTGTTAGACCAATACCAGTTATTAGGCTTATTGGTTAAGGATTTCTTAAACCTACACTTGTTGAACTAGTTTTGTGTTGTTTTTAAGTTACTAATGCACTAGTTAAATCCACTTTTAGTTTACTTGGTTTAAAACTAAATTTGGCCTAGTTTTTTGTTTGTAAGTTTCTTTTCCTTTTAACGCCTTTTTCATTTACCAATTTAAGTGGACTTAAACTGTTCTTAGCTTTAAATTTTGTGCTCAAGATCTTTAGCTGTCCAACTCAATCTGTTTTTACTTATATTTTATTTTTAAGCTTATTACCTTGCTTATTTTTAGGCTTCTTATGCCCCTTGTCTTTTAACTGGAAAACCAAATCAGCACACCCTGTGTAAACAACCTACTTTTCAGCCCCTTTTTCATAGCTTATTTTTTATTTCAAAACTTTGTTTCTTGTTGATATTAGTGTAGGCATTAAGCCCCTATTTAAGGCTCATATAAGGCTCATGCCACATGGATCTGTTTGGTGCTTAAAAATTTATGCCATCAACATTTGTCCATAGGCTGCCCTGACTAATTTTGGCTTATAGCTTATTTTGACTTTCTGGCTTATTTGCTTGTTATTCCTAGCTTATTTTTGCTCTTATTGCTTATTTAGGTAGGATAGATTATCTGTTTTTGCTTCTTTTCATTTTTCATTAGCTTATCTAGCTTAAAAAGCCTTAACAGTTTGGCTAAAAAAATGACTTAGTGTAAAAAGCTCACTGTCACTTTTTATTGCTTATTTTCCTGCTTATTTTTAAGTTATAAAAAAGTTTCCTTTTTTAAAGTTGCTTAATTTTTCATAATTTATAAGTTTTAAAAAAAAAAAAAAAGTTTTATCAAAAAGGAAGAGGCCCAAGGGTCGAACCCCTGGAACTCCCCCTTTTGCACACCGGACAACCACAAACCACACACTAACCACTGGCTAACAAATTGA
The DNA here is from genome assembly GCA_026074375.1 of Tanacetum coccineum. NCBI lineage: Eukaryota > Viridiplantae > Streptophyta > Magnoliopsida > Asterales > Asteraceae > Tanacetum > Tanacetum coccineum. Next base: position 23,417 of record BQNB010036488.1, on the reverse strand, counting down.
TCTTCCGGTTAGAGTGTGCACAATTTAATTTATATAGGCTTTTTAGCCCAATAAGCCCATAAGCTCTTTTTGCTTTTTCCCGGCTTATTCAATTAAGCTGGGTGTCCCATTTTAATTTTCTTAGATAGCCTGTAGCTTAAACTATTTTCCATATTTTTTTTAGAATTTTCAAAAATAGTTTAGTATTTTTTTATCATTTATTTTCTTTAAAACTGTTTTTTAATTATTAAAAATTAAATGAAAATCAAAAAAATATAATTCTTTTTTAGAAAATTTTATTTTATCATTTTGCATCTAGGAAAATTATTTTTGCTTTCGTAGGGTCATTTTTGCAAAATTTGAGTTTTTAAAGAACGGGTTTCGAACCCCGTTCTCGGTTTCTTCGTTTTTCAACTTTAGAAGTTTTCGTTTTAGGATTTTCTTTAACTTTTCTTTTAATTAAGTCATTTAGGATTATAAAAACTAAAAAAATCATTTTAGGTTTTAATTTTGATAATTTAGTTTTTTTTAAGTCGCGTTTTTACGTTTTCGTCCTCGTTTTTAAGTTTAATCCCTTCCTAGCTTTTGTTTTTAGGTTTTCTTTACTCGTTTTTAAATTTTAATTGTAGAATTAGTTTCCAAATCCAAAAATCTTCTTAATCCCATTCAAACGCGCGATCACAAACGTTCTCGATTTTCAATTTGCACCTCGACGGGATTACGACTCCTCCCCCCCCCCCCCCCCTGGTAGGTTTGGAGATGTGCTTTGGATAAAAGCATTTTTTTTAACGATAATCGATTACACCTCCCCGGCAGCGGCGCCAAAAATTGATTCGATCCGAACCGTATATATAAATAGATAATAAATATATATAAATATAAGGATCTTATCAATAGTAAGTATTCCAAGAGGCACTTTTAAAAATATTCGCTTTTATCCAATGCACTATCTCCTCAAAACCTACAACAGGGAGTCGTAATCCCGTCGAGGTTGCAAATTGAAAATCGGAGAACGTTTGTGATCGCGGCGTTTTGAATGAGATTAAGAAGATTTTGGATTTTTTTTTTTTTTGGTAACTTATTCTACAATTAAAATTTTAAAACGAGTAAAGTAAACTAAAAACAAAAGCTAGGTAAGGGATTTTATAAATTTAAAAACCTGAGGACGGGAAAACGTAAAAAAACGCGACTAAAAAACTAAAATTATCAAAATTTAAAAAACCTAAAAAAAATTGATTTTTTTAGTTTTTATATTCCTATATTGCCATTAAATTATAAAGAAAAGTTAAAGGAATATCCTAAAAACGAAAACTTCTAAAGTTGAAAAAACAGAGGAAATCCCGGAAGATCGGGGTCCGAATCCCGTTTCTTTTAAAAACTCAAATTTTGCCATAAACGACCCTACGTAAGCAAAAATTAATTTTCCATGATGCAAATTGGTAAAATAATTTTTCTTTAAAAAAAGTTATTATATTTTTTTGTTTTTTTTTTAATTATTTATATATTTTATTAAATAGTTTAAAGAAAATAAAGATAAAAAAATATAAACTATTTTTGGAAAATTCTAAAAAAATATAGAAGAAATAGTTTAGATACGGGCTATTAAGGGAATTAAAAGGGGCACACCAGCTAATTGAATAAGCTGGGAAAAAGCAAAAAGAGCTTATGGGCTTATTGGGCTAAAAAGCCTATATAAATTAAATTGTGCACACTCTAACCGGATGAGCTATTGTAGCAAAGTGGTTAGTGTGTGTTTGTGGTGTGTCGTGTGTGCAAAGGGGGAGGTCCAGGGTTCGACCCTTGGCCTCTTCCTTTTTGATAAAACTTTTTTTTTCTTTTTTTAAAAACTTATAAACTATGAAAAATTAAGCAACTTTAAAAAAAGAAACTTTGTTGTAACTTAAAAATAAGCAGAAAAATAAGCAAAAAAAGTGACAGTGAGCTTATTACACTAAGTCATTTTTTTAGCCAAACTGTTAAGGCTTTTTAAGCTAAATAAGCTAATGAAAAATGAAAAGAAGCAAAAACAGATAATCTATCCTACCTAAATAAGCAATAAGAGCAAAAATAAGCTAGGAATAACAAGCAAATAAGCCAGAAAGTCAAAATAAGCTATAAGCCACAAATTAGGTGCATGGCAGCCTAGGGGACAAGGTTTGGGCTTAATTTTTAAGCACCAAACAGATCCTTATGGGCATGAGACTTATATGAGCTTAAATAGGGGCTTAATGGCTACACATATCAACAAAGAAAACAAAGTTTGAAATAAAAATAAGCTATGAAAAAGGGGCTGAAAAGTAGGCTGTTTGCACAGGGTGTGCTGATTTGGTTTTCCAGTTAAAAGACAAGGGGCATAAGCAGCCTAAAAATAAGCAAGGTAATAAGCTTAAAAATAAAATATAAGTAAAAACAGATTGAGTTGGACAGCTAAAGAGCTTGTGCACAAAAATTTAAAAGCTAAGAACAAGTTTAAGTCACTTAAATTTGTAAATGAAAAAGGCTGTTAAAAGGAAAAGAAACTTACAAAAAATAACTTGACAGATTTGGTTTAAACCAAGGTAAACTAAAAGAGGACTTTACTAGTGCATTAGGGACTTAAAAACAACACAAAAACTAGTTCAAAAAGTTGGTTTAGAAAGCCTTAAGCCAATAAGCTCTATGAACTGTTTTGGTCCAACAGTTTCAAAGGGACTTATAGAAAAGACTTAAAAACCATTTTTAAACTTAAAATTCTTGTAAAACAGATTGAAAATGACTTAAAAATGCTTGTAAAAGTTGGTTTGGTGACCCAATGGTATTTAAACCTCTTTTGACCCGTTTTGGCACCTTGTGCCAAACACCCCTTTAAAAATTAAAACTCAAAATTTAAGCTATTTAACAAAGATTTAAAGAAGGAAACTTAAAGACAGATAATAAGCAATGACAAATAAGCAAATAGCAGCAAGAAAAACACAAGGATAAGCACTAGAATAAGCAATTTAAATATAAGCAGTTATAAGGTAAATAAGGACAGAATTGAACAGAAACTTGAACAAGGGACAAAATAAGCAAACAACAAGCACACTCAAGCATAAATAACTTAAATAAGCATCAATAAGCAGCAATAAGCATAAAATAAGCACATGAATAGTAAAATGCAAAAAATGAAAAAAAGAGAACTTACAAAGGGTCCTTTGCTTCTGGCTAAACAATAAGCTTTTCAAAGCTTATAAATCAGTCCTAAGTGCTTACCATAAGCTCTAAACCAAGGCCATCCTTAATTCACCTTGCTCCTTTTGATTTTTGACAGTTTCTTAATTTTTTTTGGATTTTTGATTTTTTTAACAGAAAACTTAAACAAGCTTTTTATAGGCTTTTAATCACTTAAAAACTTATAAAAAAGCTTAATGAACTGTTTTTAAAGACAAGTAAAAGTAAATAGCAAGTATTTAAAGGAAAGCTTAAAAATGACAATAAGTAAAATGCATGTATTTAAATGACTGAAATTTAAATGAACAGTTGTAATTAAAAGAAATATATGAGAAATGGTTTACAAACTTTGGTTACAAGTTATTGACTCTTAATCACAAAAATTCGGACAATTACAAATGAGCTATAATTCCTCTATATATACTAGGTCTTCATTCTTTCACTTGTGTTTCTTCAAATCTATAAACACACCTTAATATAAATAAAATATATTATTTATCAACACTAACACAATTCCAATAAAAATCAATTTCCCTAAATCCCTGTTGCCCCCCCCCCCCCCCCCCCCCCCCCCCCCCCCCCCAAGGCCCCCCCCCCCCGGGGCTCCCAAATGTTCATATGATCACGCCTTCAATTTTCAAATCCAATGGGGGAGGGGGAGGGGGGGGGGGGACGGATTCCATGGTGTCTTTGTATGTTTATGGGGTAGGGTTATGACTGAGAATGAAGTTTTTGTTGTGGAGTGAACAGTGTTCGAGGAGGGGGGACAGGGATAATGAACAGTGGGTCAGGTTTGTGTTTGGCGGGAATTGTTTAAGTGTGTGACAGGGGAGAAAACTTTGGGAAGTTGGCAAAAAGAGTCCCTCAACGTGTATCATTTGTTTGCAGTAATGGTCCTTGTGGTGTATAAAAGGTTTTGAGGGTTGGCAGAAATGGCCCTTGAGAAGGTGGTGTGTTGTTTCAAAGTCAGTCCTTGTGGACTTAACGGCAAAGGGTGATAAGGGTTTTAGGGCCTAACGATTGTTAAGAGCTGATTGGGCTATAGTTTTGGCACTTTGGGCCGTTTGGTTTTATAAAAGAATTGGGCCACATTTGGATTTAGGGCTTAAAAAAAATCTTCATAATATGTGTAAATGGGCTGACCCGGCCCATTTAACATTTCTTCGTTTCGGCATCGGTATTGACCTTTGAATTTTCTGGGCTTTGGCTTCGATTTGACTTTGTCTTTTCACGCTTTTCCATTCAGTGCTCGGTTTTGTCCGTGTTTGCTTGATTTTTCGTCCTTTTCTCGGATATCCGTTTTCTGCACAAGATAAGTGAAAACATACAAATACAATGTATTTTTGGTACGTTTTTGGTCATTTAAGTCCGATTTGAATGGAAAACGGAATGTGTAATTAAGCACATACCAGTCTGCGGTGCCGTAACCATGACTTTGTCGAAGAAGCTTTGGACATTAGACAAACGGGTGCAGAAGCAGCCATATCGGGAATGGAGATAGTGTATAAATTGGATTCACAGTCTCCTGTAAGCAGATAATCTCCTTCTAGATTTCGCACGTAATATGTTTTTAAACGAAAAACAACTTCTAAATCACTGTCGCAAAATTGTCCAACACTGAAGAGATTGTGTCCTAAGCCTTCAACATAATATACATGACAAATCGTGATGTTGCCTTGTACATAAATTCCATATCCCGTGATTGCTACAAAATGATTCTTTCCCAATAGCGAGATGGTTGGTGTTGGGTGGTGGTGGTCCCCCACCCACTCATGTTAGGATTCTTTGTTGAGTCCTATGAATTTCTCAACCAAATTTTTCAGCAGTGAACGATCACCCATCATAGTCTTAGAATAACCACTATCAACAATCCACAGAATGATTTGAACAACCTGCAACACATGAAGATACTATACATGGACAAGTGGACAATTTAACTACCCATTATTTCATAAAAACCGATGTTTTAATAGTGGATTTACTATTATTAACACACTGAGTCGTTTTAACAGGCAACCAACCAACATTTGGTTGTAATTCGTACCACTTTTGCCACATTCGACTCGTTCAAATTTTGTTCTTCGTGTATTTTCAAGTGTGCTATTCACATAAGGAAAAAAGAACTAGAGACCTTATTTTTTGGCACTTAGGAGAAGTTGGGGTTACTCGTAACTATCTTATCTTTGGACACTACGGGAGTAGTATCTAAGGACTTAGATTGAATGGTCCTATAGAAAACCTAGTCTTGGAAACTATTGTAGTATCTTTAAACATTGATTATCGATTTTAGCGAGGACCGACTAGGTTATCGTTAGTTGTATTGCCATTAACTACAAGTTATCTTGTTTAAGTTAAAGAGTTAGTTTGAAGTGCGAGTATTAATTATAGATAGTAGTAAGGTTTTTAATATAGTAGCATAGTTAGAAGATAGTAGTGAATAAGGCTCTTCTAACATTCGAATGCACATTCAATTTATATTTCGCAAGACAATTATCATGACATGGGATAAGCACATTCTTAGCACAAGAAACACATAATACATTCTTCGCTATAAGAGCATTTTTGATTTCATCATTAGTTACAAACGGATTCTAACCAACCATTTTTAGATAACTTCTGGTTTTTTATTTGTCCTATTAGAAATTCTACTTTCTTTTGATGAATTCTTATTGTTTAAACAACATATTCTTAAATGATGATATCCCTTTTGATGGCCTTCTAACCTAGAAGTTAGCGCTCAGTCTTGTAGTAAGATAAATCACTCTTAGCTTTATTTGTATTAGTGACTTGGCTCGTTCCAACTTTGTACATTCCTGGTGCAATAACATTTTTCGTTTGTTCCTTCAGCTGTTGTTTTGTTGAGGATGAAGTCTCGTTAAAGTGGACCGTTTTTGACAAAACATGTTTCTCTTCTATTTTTGGAACAACAGTTTTCTTTTGAAAAACTTATTTGTTTGATGGTGTGACACAAAGAAGTTTGTTAGAAACATTTGCTTTGTCAAACTTAGTGTTTACAGACTTACCGTTTTTAACAATTTTCAATTTAGCTTTCAACTCAGAGATTGTCAACAAAAGATCTTGATTTTGAGCACGAACATCCGCATAAGCATATGTCTTTTGTTTAACATTCTTAAACAATTCATTGATTTCCCCTTGAGTTTGAGCACATGTCTTTTTGATTGAATCGAAAAGTTTTTGATATTCTGTTTTAACATTTTCTCGTTCTTTTATCAAAGATTGAACTTGAAATTCCAAAGACACGTTCTCACTCTTAAGCTTTTCCATTTTTGATATCCAAGAGGTTTCACAAACGTTTTTCAAAGAAGATTCACATTTTCGTTTTTCTTTTTCATGTTGCAACTTTAATTCAAAATCAAGACTTTGTTTTTGACATCTTTGAACATCGTTTTCAAGAATGTTTATTCGTTTTTGCATGCCCTCTTGGATTTCAATGGAGTCCCTTTGAACTTTCTCAATTTCATCTTTCATATTGTTATCTACACATTTATGACTCAATAGCACACAACATTCGATTTCATGCTTGAGATTTGCTTCCAAGAGTTGATCTTTCAAAAGTTCATTTTGTTTCCATGTCTCACAAAGATCACTTTCTGTTGCCTCAAAAACATCTTTCATTTCTTTTATATCTCTTAAAAATCATTTTTGAAAGATTTCCAACTTAAAATGCAAATCTTGAAGAATTGGTTTAAGTTCTCGTTGACAAAAATCATTCAACCATATTTCTTCTAGAGAGGTATAAAAAATGCTTTCCCGTTTAGACTTTGTTTGTAATAATTCAAACAATGTTTAAAAATCATTTTCCATTTGATTCAAATCCACTAGTATTGTGTTCGCACTTGGCATTTGTTTCTTAGTGGGTTGTGTCTCAGAAGAAGAATACGTTGAACTTTCATTTGTAGGATCTTCAGGAGATATAAAAGATGGTGGAAAATATTTTTGTTCAGCAGAAAGTTCTTTTTGTGGAACAAAGTCTTCATAAAGAGCATTTAACTTTTTGTAGTCAATGGTAGACACATTTTGTTTTTTCTCAATAGCAATTGGATCTTTCATCTTGTTTTTCATTTTTATTTGACTCTTGGTAGCATCCTCAAGAATGTCCTCTGTATCTCTAACATTCATATGAATTTTTGAATCATCCAAGCAAGAAGCATCATACAATTTTGGATTTTGAGAAATTGCTTTCTTGAGAGTATAAGGATTTGCATACCCTAACCCATGTTTCAATTTAGAATCATAAAATGACATAGGTTTTGGTCCAAGCATAAACATTCCTTGTAAAGAATTCCCAATTTTTAACACCGTGTCCACATTCTTTTTAACATGCGCTTCGAGATTTAGGACTATGTCATGGTATTGATCTTCATTTTCACTCATTTTGCGTTTCAAAATTAATTGAGTCTTTTGAAGTTCCACAGTTTGTATTTTTAATTCAACAACATTCAAATCTAATTTATCACGTTGTTGTTCTAAATCTAGAATGATGTCTCGATCACGAATAAATTGAGATTGTGACTCTTGTTCAAATCATTTTGCTTTTCGATCAGCCTTAATCTATTCGTTTAAATTAGTTAGTGGTCTTTTCTTCGGTTATTTCAAAAACCCAAACCTTTTCCTTATACAACTCAAGCTGTTTGGTCAACATTATGTTTTGTTGTTAAACTTTTTAAGAAATTATTTTTTGTTTCTCAGCTTCCTTATACGCATTTCTTGCTAATTGCTCTAATTCATATGAGTCTTGAACATTGTTATCGTTTTCAACACTGCCACTATTAACATCTTCATTTGGTTCGTCAAATATAATATTGCTATCAATTTGATCATCACCAATTGATTTGTTAATAATTTTAGGTTGCGTCTCGGAAATACCTTTGCTATTTGGTTGTCTTAGCAAATAGCGGATTCACATAACTGGTAGGATGGAGGTTTGTACCCACACTAGATGAATGCAAAATCATAGCTTGGCCCAGCATCAGAATTAATGTTTGCTGGTTGAATTTTGGCCATCAAGCAAATGTTTACACTTAATTCCTCAATTTCTTCCATCCGTGAAGCATCAGCAAAGAGAAAATCATTTTGTTCATCAGTAAGAATGACTCCTGCTCATCTTGTTTTGCTAGCAGCATCTGAAAATTTGGAAATTGTGAAAACTTGCCTCCCTCTCTTCATTCTCTATATTCTACATCGTTCTATATCGTGTGATTCAAGCTAAAACAAGACCTAACAAGTGGTATCATACGCAATTAGAGATTAAGAGTGTTTGTATTTGTGATCGATCTTCACGTTCGAGTTCCACGGGTTTCGAATTCGGTTGGTTTCGCTGATTTCGGACGTTATTTGACCTTCTTAAGTGTTTTTGACATCACATATCACTATTACATTCGGTTTTGACATCAATAATGGATTAGACGTGCTTATTTTGATCGAGATTGTGATATTAAAATTCGGAGATAGTTATTGTTTCGGTTCATCAAATTCGAAAGTGTTACTTGTGGATTTTGTAGGAGATTTTAACATCGTTTTATCATTTTCCGGTAGGCAAATTGTTACTAGATTAATCTTTTGTAATAGTGATTCGAAGGGGTCTCGTTTATCGAGAGAGAAAAGTTATTTTAGTTGGAATTAGTGTCAAACTTCGAAAGTGTTACCGGAGGAGCGGGTTTGTTTATATACACTATTTTTGGTTTTATCAAAAATTATGTCTTAGGACGTTGTTTAATTCTCAGAAATCATATTAAGGGTTGTAATAGATACACAAGTTCTCGTTTATATCGAGAATTGTGTTAGGAAAACACAAATTCGTTGTGTCTCAAATTCCGTTTTATCGAGTTTGGGATAAAGGTTTACTTTTTAAACTCAAACACGGTTTTGGGAATTGTAAAAGTGATTTTCATTTTCGGTTTTATCGAAAGTGTGGTCATTTTTAAAATTCAAAGTGTAAAATACACATTCTCGGTTGTATCGAGTTTATGTGTATCATTTTCGGAAACATCAAATAGGGAACTGAGTTTCATCAAAGTTGGTCATATTACGGTTTTATCGTGATAATTGTATCAATTTTTGATTGAACTAGTTTTTTCAAAAAGTGAGAATATAAACGAAGTAATATTTCGAATTTGTGTCTATCGAGTTTACTGAGTTTAGTCTTATCCGAGAAATATTCCAAGTTTAAGACTTAGTTATATCCGAGATCTAACGTACTGAGTTTAGTTCTATCCGAGATTTGATTTACCGAATTTAGTGTTTATCAAGAACAGTGTTACTGAATTTGGAAAATGGATTTGTGACATGTGATATACTTGATAAATAATGAAGGTTTTTGGTTGATCACAAATAGAACTCTTTTTCGTCTACAAAGATCCAAGTTTTGAATCACAAGAAATGTTGACGTCTAATGCACATCAACGATCTTTTGCTGATGCCGCTTCTGAGACTAGACCTTCGATGCTGGAGAGAGGTAGATATATACCATGGGCAAGTCATTTTAGAAGATACCTCAATCAAAAGTGTGGAAACTAGAAGGGGGATTGAATTGTTTATAGGTTCGTTTTACGTTTTAAAAGTTTGCTTTTAAAATACTTAGATTCGAGTTGTATGTTCAACCAATCAACAATATGAATCAACAATGTAAATATCTAAACTAATACTAAATAACAATGACAACAATATAAAGAGATAAGGAAAGGAACAATCAAACCAAGATGCCATAAGATTCCAAATGATTTATAATGGTTCGTAATAAGCTACCTCTTCGCCAGTCTTCTCCACTCCCTGAGTTTCCTACTCGAGATTTCACTATGTCCAACAAGCTCCCTATAGGCGGTGAGGAAAAACTCGTTTTACACGTCGCTTACGTTATTTTTCGACACTAAGCTAAATGTCGAGTCCTAATCTTAGCTAGAACCAATCTACCACTTCACAAGCACTACACAATCACAAGATCTACACTATCGGATTTACACATAATCCGAATCACACAATTACACAAGATAATTACAATAGAGATTTGATACTTAGAAGAAGAGAGGAGAGATCACTAAATAACAATTCGTTTCTTGGCGAATACGAATGTTCTTCTCATGCACTTGATAGAGAGAAGAGGAGAGATGAGAATAAGAGATTAGATCACTTGAAACAAGATCAAACAATGTTAGTGATCAAGAGATTTATTGAGAGAAAGCATGTTTTTAGAGAGAGAAAGAAGACTGGAAAAATTCGTGCAAAGAGATATGTTTTTTTGCCCGAAATAGTGCAGTATTTATAGACAAAATTTCTAACGGCTAGCTGGTGGCGGTCCCAGATATATTTGGGGGCCGCCAGGCCTATAAGGGGGCCGCCACTAGAGTACGCTCCTATTTTTGTCTTTTTGTGGGGAAGGTTGTATCTGGTATAGAAGCTTCTATTTTGGGGGAAAAACCAGATTCAAATTTTATTATTTAAATAAAACATTTTCTTTTATTAAAAAGTATTTTTGTATATTTATTTTGTAGAAATACTTTTGTGAAAATGTAATGGTTAAGAAAAAATATTTTCTTGATCACTAATCATGCTTAATGATTTGTTTGTACATACCTTAAGTGATTAATCTTAGAAATGGAATTTTACGATTAATAATTTGTAAACGTTTATTTTTATCATAAATGTTTTTACATTTTGTTATTATCAAAACGTTGAGAGGTCGAAAAACAATAATAATATTTTTAGACATTATTTGTATTAATAATCTCCCCCTTTTTGATGATGACAAAATATAAAATCATTTGTATAATATTAAAGGTTTTAAATTATTAATGAGTTTTGGTACGTGTTTAATTACACATACCTTTGACCACTAAAACCGGACTTAAATGACTAAAAACGTACCAAAAATACATTGTATTTGTATGTTTTGCATTTGTATTATGCAGGAAACGGATATCCAAGAAAAGGACAAAAATCAAAGCCAAAACGACAAAACCGAGCACGAGAACAGAAAGACCGTGAGAAGTCAAAAAAGTCTAAGTCAAAGTCAACAAAAAGTCAAAAAAGTCAAAATCAACCTCGGGATGAGGCATTGGAAAGAGCATCGAAAACCGAACCCAAAAACCTAAATTGCCAAAAGTGGGCCCACCCGTACCCACCTAGTGGGCCCAGGACAGCCCACTTATATCTTATAAGCCTTAAGCCATAATACAAAAGCCCAATCCTTTTATACCCGGCCCAACAAGCCCAAAACCCCAATCACTTAACGGTTGTTAAGCCTTAAATCATTAACGTTTGTTAACCCCACAAGGACCAACCATGTAATAACTTTATACACTTTGAGGGACTTCTTCTGCCAAAAGATCAAAAATTTCATTACCACAAGGACTTTCATTGCAAATAAGATATATAAGTTGAAGGACCATTTGTGCCATATCACCAAATTTCACCCTGGTTTCAAAACACTGTGCATCCTTCCCTTTTTCCCGCGAGTATCCATTTTCACTATTTACTCTCCACTTCCAAAATTACACTTACCCCAAGGATTAAACCCACCTTCTAGAAGCCAATAATGATGCAATGAGTGATGTTTTGCTCTGACACGTTGGCAATCCAAAAGCAATCATTGGGGAATCCTGTTTTTCTCGCTCCCTCCTCCATTATTACTATTCACCTCCACCCCCAAAGTTACACTTACCTTAAGGTTAAACCCACTTAAACCCACATTCTTGAAGCTTAAATGATGCAATGAATGACGTTTTTGGCTCTGACACGTTGGCAATCCAAGGAAATCATTGGGGAATGATTGTGTGGCAATATCCAAGGGCTATTATTGATTTAAAGAAGCACAAGATGAATAGATGGCCAAGGTTATGACAGCTCAATCCTCTCACACAAAAAAACCAAGCAAGGACCTAGATGCTTCCAAGGGCTATTATTGATCATTTATTATAACCTGTTAAGCTTTGACAAGCTATGAAACAACTTATAGATCTTACCTAAAAGCTCCACTAAGCTTTTTGTTTCTTGAATCAAGCCTTAGTTTACTGTTTTAATCTCTTTTATTTCCTGTTTTAATCATAAAAATCTAAAAAATACTAAAAAGATCCGCTCCTTAAAAACACATCAGCTTCTTTGGATGATAAGCTAGCTTGGGAAGAGCTTATAGACCTCACTAGTTTGTCTTATGACAAGCTAGAGCTTGTAGATTTGATTATTTTCCCTGTTTTGAGCAAGGGCTTGGTAAGTTTTCCATTTTTCAATTTCTAGCTTATTTACTGTTTTAGGGCTTATTGTTGCTTATTAACTATTTTTATTTGCTTATTTATGCTTGTTATTGTTAGTTAATGCTTATGAATGCTTAGTTGTTGTTTTGAAATCTTATTTGTAAGTTTTTATTAAAATCTGTCAAAATTTGATTAATACAGGCATAATTCATGTTTCCTGTTATTTGAGTGCTTATTGTTTTTAAGTTTGCTTAATATTGCTTGTTTTACTTATTTAACATCTGGTTTTTTGAATGTATGCTTTAAAAAAGAATTAATCTCTTTAAAAAAGCTAAAACAGTTTTTAAAGGGGTGTTTGGTTTAACCTGTTTTATGGGTCAAAATGGGTCAAAATTGCATTTTTACTCTTGGGACAGTTTAGCTTAGCTTTAATTAGTCCTAAAATTCAGTTTGTTTAGGTTTTTAAGTGTTAAATCTCATTTTCAAGGTGTTAAGAGGTTGATGTTTGAAACTGTTGGTTTATAGCTTATTTTAGTTGCTTATTTGATTGTGCTTTTGCTTATTGTTGTTTTTGTGTTTATGCATGTGTTAAAACAGGTTATAAACAAAGCTCTATAGCCTGCATTTGTTATTTGTGTTTTACCAGAACTGTCAAGTATTTGCTAAGTATTGAAAAAATTTTAGAAATGGCTTTTTCATTTGCTTATTGTTGCTTATCCTGAATTTCAAAATGCTTTTTGAGTATTGATTATTGTTCTTTGAGGTCTAAAGTTAATCTTTTTGTAGGTTATATAGTCATAAGGATCTGTTTGTGTGCTTATTTTTAAGCTCAAAAGTGTGGTTTTGTTAAGATTGCAAAAGTTAGCAAAAATTTGTCTAAGTGTTGAATCAGTGTGAGATAGCCTTTTCATGAAGCTTTTTAAGTGCTTATTTGAATTTCAAAATGCTTTTTCATTGTTGCTTATTGTAGCTTTTTGGCCATTCTTCTTAGTGGTATAAGCCACTAAGCCATAAGGATCCTTTTGCTAGCTTATTTTTAAGCTAGAAAAGCCCCTCTTGGCCTTTTGGCTTAACAGTTTTGGCCAAAAAGCTATTTGCTTATTTAGGCTTATTAGCTTATTGCTTTTGCTTATTCTAGGTTTAGTTTAGCTTATTAGGTTAGATTAAGCCCATTTTAGCTTATTCTCTTTAGTTTAGAGCTTATTTGAGCTTATTTGCTTATTAGCTTAAAATTTCTAAGTTTTATAGCTTTTTGATTAAAATGCCATTCTAGCTTATTGTAGTTGCTTATTTTTGTTCCTAAGTGCTTTTTAGATATGCCCTTTTATCTGTCTTAGCTTATTTTAAGTTTTCATTAGCTTATTAGTGCTTAATTTGCCAAACAGTTAGCATATTATGGCTTAGTAGTGTTTAGCTTATTCTGTCACTTTTAACAGCTTATTTCGTGCTTATTTTTGGTTTATAAAAAAAGTTGTTTTGTAAAAGTTGCTTATTTTTAATCCCTCTAAAAAGTTGTAAAAAATGGAATTTGCAAAAACATTTGGGAGTAGGGGAAGCCCCGGGTGAGCAAGGCTCGAACCTGGGACCTCAACCCCACAACCAAACGTTTTATACACACACACTCTACCAACTCGCCCTTGGGTCTTTTTCGGTATATGTTTGCAAAATCTATTCTTTATAGTAGTTTTAGGCCTTTTAGCTTATTAGCCGTTTTTAGCTTATTTCACAGCTTATTTGATAAGCTGTTTTTCCCAACTTATTTTTATTAGATTCTACATTGTTCAAGCTACTTTTGCTAATTTTTTTAGATTTTTATTAAATAGTTTAGTATTTTTAAACATTTAATTTCATTTAAATCGTTTTTAATTCATAAAAAATTATAAAAAAGTCAAAAAAATATAATTCTTTTTTAGAAAATTTTCTTTTAACATTTAGAACCTAGGAAAATTAGATTTGCTTTCGTAGGGTCAAAATTGCAAAATTTGGATTTTTAAAGAACGGGATTGAATCCCGTTCATGTTTTTAGTGATTTTAAGCTTAAATCTTTTCCGTTTTTGGTCTAGTTTTCTTTGTTCTAGCTTTTTAGTCAATTAAGACTTATAAAAACCAAAAAGATCATTTTAGGACTTAAATTTAATAATTTAGGGTTTTTAGATCCCGTTTAGGATTCCCGTTTTGCGTTTTTAGCTAAAATTTGTCTTACCTTCATTGTTTTTAAGTTTTTGCCTTAATTTTCTCGTAGTTTTAGATAACCAATCATAATCTTGTTCCATTCAAGCATCGATTCTCATAACGCCTCTCGACTTTCAATTGCATTCCTCGTTGGGGATAACGACCCGGGAATCATACTCCCGGATTACTACAATTGAGATTTTTTTATTCTTACCCTTATAATTATATACTTATATTTAAATATATTTATATATTTATATTTATATTTTTAAAGGGTATAATCAAGTCTGAAGTATTATCCATTAATAAGTTCCTGAACCAAAGATCAAAAACTTACCTTTTGTGTCTCTCGCGAGGTACGGTTCACCTTTTAAAAGTTAAACAAACTCCTTTATGCGTTTTTCTTTTAGAGAGCTATCGTGAAGCTTGTTGATTATTAGGTTTAAGTGTCTTATCTCATTGTCCGTTATTAAAATATATTATGAATACATTGTTGGAAAAACCAAAAAAAATAAAAATAAAAATAATAATTAAAAAAAAGAGTATAAATTTTCTTTTTACATTTTAGTGCATGCACACTCGTTCTCAATCTCGTAATTCTAACCGTCAACAACAACAAGTCCCACCGACTTTTGTTGAACCATTCAATCTTGTGGAACCAATTGAAAATCAAGCTCCTCCCGTAGTTACGATGGACGATAATCGTACTATGGCTCAATTGCTCGAAGCACCCACCGTAGGTTACGAGGATGCCATCGTTGTTCCCGAGATCACCGCGGACAACTTTGAGCTTAAGCACGGTTTGCTTACTATAGTCAAAATAGAATTTGTTTATCCACGTGTTTGGGAGTAAGATACTTACTGGGCCCCTCGCTGGTTTGATTAGATATTTGCATGGCCGTGCCTAACATGTAGTTAAGATGATTATTTTTATAGTTGGTGATCTGAATCAGAACAGATGCGAGAAACAGAATCGTTAAAGTATGGAATGACTATTGATCCATATTCATTTTTAACATGTATCTGAAACAAAGGGATAAGACTAACTGAATCCATAGAAGGCTGAGTTATTTTCCCTAAAAACTGCAAACTCATGTATTTCTGGGAGCATTGATGATGTTGCTAGACTATTTGTCAATGTTAGTATGTTATATAATATGAATGAGACATTCGCAAGTGGGTTGTGGGTTTGTGTCATGTATACGATATTTATACAGCTGGAAAATTACGTTGAGGCCTATGGGGTCACACACGTTATACATTTAGGTATCATTATATAATATGAAAAGAATTATACATGTATATTTATTATTTAATTAATATTGATTCACGACATGAAAATAACGGTCGTTAATTAGTTAATTAATTGTAACTAACTAATAAGGCTTTTTAATTAAATGTAATTAACCATAATTAATTAGAAAAAGTCAAAAAGTCAACCCCAAGGGGTGTTTGTCTTGTGTTCGACCGGCCAAACCCAAAGGAAGGGAGGTTTGGGCTTTTAGGCTAGCTTTTCCTACAAGGTATCTATTTTAGGTAAAACCCTAAATACATCCCTATATAAGGAGGATCCTAGAGCTTATTATACTCATCCCTTGTCTCTCATTCTCCTTGTTCGATCGTAGGAAAGAACCCAGAAAGGTTTTCTAGTTTTAGTTTTTTTTGTTATCATATTCGTTGGCCAAGAACTAGTATTCGGGTGATACTACTAGACGTGTAGTGTATGAACTTCGTGGAGGTTACTTTCTTTTAGTAACTAGAAGTAGTTTTTGATAAAGCACATATATTACACATGTGCGTGTACTTCAAGATCCTCATTCTTCACTAGCTTGGCTGCTAACGGTATGTTTCTTTATTTATGTTTTTATATGTTAATTATTTGCACTATATGAATAGATCCGCTGCGTAGCTCGTAGAATATTAATTGTAATATTATTGTTATTCAGATGACAATTTCTAACATGTTTCCCATGGTCAATCTATTTGACCCTTGTTTGATCGTTGAAAGTTGTTAGTTTTTTTATAGTTGATGTTTGACCCTTGTTTGCTCGTTGCCAATAGTCTTCATTGTCCACGTCACCAAAATCCTAACCCTAATAAAACATCAAAACCCTACGCTTAACACATCACAATGACACACAGTCAAACGATGACTTTAATACACAAACAACAAGCCCTTTTTATCTCAACTTGGATATAGTGGGAATCTTAGTATGGGATAGTTGACTTCAAAAGGTGGGAATATAACTTATGTACAACCGGTGGCCTTACACACATGACAAACTGGACCGGCCCAGCCCATGGCAAACTTTACCAACCCTCCTGGCTTCTCATTGCAGCAAACCAGTTCACATCAACCGGCCCAGCCCACCTTTTTTCATTCGGGTATTACTCAGTCAGCCTAATCCATCTCTCTTTAGCCAGCCCAGTCTAGTGCATTCCAGCCTATTTTTTAGGGTCAATCAGGTCAGCAGGATACTTTGGGCCAACCGGGTCAACCCGCTAACTTGGGACAGTCGAGTTAACTTGCGGGACATGAGACGATATTATTGCATGTGTTTAGTGTCACGACTCCATAGGATCCTACTACTGGTGCTTGGAATATGGATACAGGTGCGAGTTCTCACCTTAATAATTCAGTTAATAGTCTTAGTGATGTTTTAAATATGTGTATATATCCATCCCTCTCGGTTGGAGACGGTTATACTATACCCGTCACCAAATCTGGACATAGTATTTTGCCAACAACTCATACACCCCTTCACCTTAATACTGTCTTTATCACCCATAATATTGTTAAAATTTTAATTTATGTTCGTCTGTTTGTTCGTGATAATAATTGTACCATTAAATTTGATGCTTTTGGTTTTTCTATTAAAGATTTCATAACCCGATGGGTGCTTCTCCGATGTGATAGCACAGGGGATCTTTACCATGCCACGAAACCCTTTCCCCTTCCTTGTGCCTTTCTTACCAGTCAGACTACGTGGCACCAACAACTTGGACATCTAGAAAGTGAAGTGTTATGTCATCTCACTTTTCGTAATTTAATTTCGTGTAATAAAGAGAAACCTCTTGTCCTTTATCATGCTTGCCAGCTTGGTAAGCATGTGAGGCTTCCATTTGTTAGTTCCAATACTATGGTTAAATCTTGTTTTGACATTGTTCACTCAGATGTGTGGACTTCCCACATTTTGAGTCTTTTGAGTTTTAAATACTATGCTATATTCTTTTCTAATATATGTTACTTTCTTGAGAATAATTATTTACACCATTTCGATTCGGGATTATTTTGTTGAAATAATAATATCGGGATTCTTTGGCAAGGTTTTGGTGTTTTTGTACCCTTGGGTCATATCAAATTATAGACATTTGTTGTAAATTTTCAAGGTTCTGGTTTCAGTGTGATCATGTTGTGAATTTGACACCACTACCCGTTACATAAATTTTATTTCGCCTCTAACGCATTTATTACCAAAATAGGTTTTTTTTATGATCAAAAATTGCAACAAAATGGGTAAGTACGAACGCAGATACACACTATCAACTAATCTTTCCATTGGACCTTTACCTTATTAAGCCTCACATTTACCCCTTATTTTTGGTCGAAAGGCTTTCCAATATGGTGTCCCATACCCACTATTAAATTTTATTTTTCCTTACGGGAGTGGGAAAACTATAAACAATACAATAACACCTTATAACTCCGGGTTCTCTTTGGGTTTGTGTTATGTGGTAAACCATCACCCGATTGCTACATTTAATTATGGCAATCCATATGGGTACAAACTTTAATTTTTTTTGTGGTCATTATAATAAACTACAACCATATAAAAGTGATACCCTAAACCCCTTGGAAAACACAGGTTTGCTATACCCATCCATATCATCTCGTTGAGAGGTTTTGGGCAACCCTAACAAAAATTAACCCTAGGGTTGTTTGTGGAAAAAACTGATTTTGGTATATATTTAACTTAAAACCACTAAAAACTACTTAATACATTTGGCAGTTTAGTTAACATCCTGATATTGTATAAGTATAGAAATCATTTGGAATTTCTAATGGTGAGGGACACCATTACCTACTGTCCATCCATCACCACTTTAACTTTACCATTTTTATTTTTTAGTGTAAAAAACCAGGCCCGATAAACATTTATAACCAGGAATTTCATACCCAGCTAGTAATAATACGTTACTTCTTGTATACCTACAACCAAATGGGGATTTTTGGTTACTTCCCACCTGAATTCCTCATACTATTAATTGATCACGAGGTTCTGGGTGTGTGGTGGGGCACCTGTTTATTTTTCAGGTTCGGAACTACATGAATCACCAACAAATGCACACCTCACAATACCTATACTCTCAGCCCCAACACTAGTGAAACACACAAAGCGAGCCCAATGCACCACAACGCAAACCACTATAAATACAGACAACAACCGCAACCTCTCATATAGTGAACCATACCGATATTGTCACCTATGGGTCAACACGTTGTTTTGTGTCGGGGATTAATCGTCTAATGTGAGTTCTAAATCTTCATGTTTCAATATGTTTCTTCCTTTAACTCAAAATAGTTTTATACTGATGCATTTAATGATCCAAATGGCCAAAAGATTCGATGAATGATGAATATAGTGTAATTATTTAAAATAAACCAACTCTTTTTACCAGACCCTCGGGCAACCATTTATTGTTCAGACTTGACCTTGTCCTATAGGTTGGAGGAGGATATTTCTTTTTTTTTATCTCCCCTTTATGTCCTCGCACCATTTTTTGTTCTCTTGCTTTGTTCATTGATTGTGTAGGATTTGTTTCCGTTAGTGTGCGTTTGTTCCTCTCTCTATTTTTTTTTTTTTTTCTTTTTTGTTTTTTCCTTCCATTTTATCTTTCTTTTCCTCCTCTTGTCCTCTTTTCTCCATTTTAACCCTATATTTAAGTCCTTTTTCTTATTTTTGGGGTTTCTATTTTTTTATTTTTTCTTCTTTTCTTTTTTTTTTTTTTCATTTTTTCCTCCCCCCTTAACCATATTTATTTTTTTTATTGATTAAACATTTCCTTTCCATTTTTATTTATTTTCCCATCCATTTTTCCTCTTTTCTTTCTTTAATCACCCTACCTCAATTATCTTTTACATTGCATGTGGTGGATTTTGCCACAAGTATTTAGCAGATTAATTTAAGACGCTATAAGGCTGTCTTGTAGCGAAATGACAGTTCGCCAGTTAGAAGGTTATTTGATGTTGATAAGACTTTAGTCGGTTGTCAAATTGGGTACTATTTCGGACAGTTATTTAGTTGGCTACTTTCTTGAATTCTAATTCATCAGCTTGATGTCAAGAATGCCTTCTTACATGATGCATTATCTGAGACGGTTTATATGCATCAGCCTCCTGGATTTCGGGATTCTGCACATCCTGATTATGTTTATTTATTACAAAGGTCTCTTTATGGTCTTAAGCAGGCCTCTCAGGCTTGGTTTCAGCGATTTATAGTTTATATTACTCGTGTTGGGTTTACTTATAGTTGTTGTGACTCATCATTATTTATTTACAGACATGGGACTGACATTGCTTATTTATTATTGTATGTTGATGATATTGTTGTCATTGCTTCCTCTGATATTTTGCTACAACAGATTATTGCTTCATTGCATCAGGAGTTTTCTATGACAGATCTCGGTTCACTTAATTATTTTATGGGTATTTCTGTTACACGTGATTCTTCCGAGATGATCTTATCTCAGCGCAAGTATGCTACTCAGATTCTTGAGCGGGCTCATATGGTTAATTGCAACCCCAATCGAACTCCTGTTGATACCGAGTCTAAACTGGGAGATCATGGTGATCCAGTATCTGATCCGACATTATATCGGAGTCTTGCGGGTTCTCTTCAGTATCTTACTTTTACTCGCCCAAATATTTCTTATGCAGTGCAGCAGGTTTGTCTTTATATGAATGATCATCGGGAGCCTCACTTTTTGGCTCTTAAACGGATTTTGCGGTATGTTCGTGGTACTTTAGATCATGGGTTACAGTTATTTTCATCTTCTACTTCATATTTGGTTGCTTATTCGGATGCGGATTGGGCTGTTGTCCTACTACTCGACGATCAACTTCGGGTTATTGTGTTTTTCTTGGCAACAACTTATTCTCTTGGTCCTTTAAGCGTCAACCGACGCTTTCTCGATCTAGTGCTGAGGCAGCGTATCGTGGTGTTGCCAATGCTGTTGCTGAGACTTGTTGGTTGAGGAATCTACTCAGTGAGTTGCATACACCTTTGTCTTCTGCTACGCTTGTTTACTGTGATAATGTCAGTGCTGTTTATTTGTCTTATAATCTGGTTCAGCATCAACGTACGAAGCATATAGAGATTGATATTCACTTTGTTCAAGATTTTGTTGTTGCTGGTCAGGTTAGAGTTCTTCATGTTTCATCTCGTTATCAGTATGCGAACATTTTCACTAAAGGTTTGCTTTCGACTTTGTTTGAGAAGTTTCGTGCCAGCTTGAGCGTTCGGTGTCCTCCCGCTCAAACTGCGAAGGAGTGTTAGTCGATATATTGTAATGGGCTCAAACCCGACTTCTAGATTATTCTTTGTATAACTATTTATGTACCGAACATTATGATTAATGAGACAGACGCATTATTTCCTACTTACAGTTGAACAGTGCCGGCTTTTAAGCTTCACTTCAACAAATATTAGTATATAACGAGTAGGCATATACCCGCGCGTTGCGGCGGAGCTGCTTTTAGTGCAACTTATTTATGACGTGAAAGTGATAAATAGATTTCACTATATTCTAAAAGATAATAACAGAATAAACAAAGTGGGTACATAATGAAACACAGTTATATTGCATTCAAGTATGACACACATAATCAAGTTGAATGACACTTGTTTTTTTACCAATAAGTTCATATATTCATGTTGATTCTTTTTTCAGAAATTTCAAGTTCTACATCCATGTTTTGCTGCTGCGTGCACTACGAGATTAACTCAGTGAAAGACATAAAAATAGAAGTGGTGCTTGAGATCCTTTCTATCATTCTTGCAAGACTATGTCGTTTCGAGGAGTGACAGCTTTTCTGTGTCCATTCTAATCCAACAGGTAATAGCATATGTTGAACCGCTTGTACCACCTCCTCAACCGAAACGCGACCATGATCTTAAGCACGTATATATGCTAACATTTGGCTTTGCTGCATGTTTTCAAAGGGGCATAATATGCAGGTTATATACAAAATGTAAGAAATAAGCAAGTCATGAACTTACAGTTTTAAGCCATTGGTGGTGAGTACAAATATTTCAAAGATCCAACCTCATAATCTACATGCCTTTGTTCTTCTAACTCGTTCTGCACCTATTTTCCATAACCATAATGCTCATAAAAACTATAACTCGGGAAACAAAAGAGAAAAAAAAATACTTTCAATATCGCCATGTCAGCAAACATCTTGACAAAGATACAAAATTGCAAATCTGGTATTTGATATACTCTTAACATCACCAAACCAACGCCATGTAAA